>CAJNJA010013491.1:0-11704 GCA_905231915.1 Symbiodinium necroappetens | reverse complement strand
ACTACACGCACCACGCTGTGGCGGAAAGCAGATTTAAAAGCACGGGTGCTCCCAAAATGCCAGGAAACAGCAGCAATCAGGGCCACTACTTCAGAGAGCCCATGGGCTAGATTTCAATTGCCCTGAGACCGACTCGCGGATCGTCTCAACCTCTATGAGTGAATTCCATAAACACACAGGATGCCCGCAAGATGCCCCCAAAGCAGAAAGCCCTCAACACACTCTGGTTTGGCTTTAGTTTTTTTTTGCAGACTCCTCGGTGGCAGTGGCTCCGCAGCTGAACGAAACTGCAGGTCGTTGCCTCGAGCTTCGTGTACTGTGCTGATTGGCATTCCATGCTTTTGGGTTTTTCGTCTATCCCGTTGACACGGACAGATGCCAGTTTTTGCCAAACTGTTAAATAGTAGAGATCGGCGCCTTCCGCGCCACGGTTGTGAACATCCGTGCTTTTGGCCCCTGCCTCGCTTGGGTCCTCAGTTATCCGGTAGTACCCGATCTGCTTCTGAGCCAGAATCAGGTCTGCCTCTGCCTGATGATTGTTGTTTTTTTCGCCTGTGGTGTTCCGGATGGATTTCCAGTCACACCAACTTTCGTCCGGTCCGGTCCTGTAGGAAGTTGCTGGCAGATCCTCGATCGGTTTGGTTGCACTTTACCCAGCTGATCCGAATGGATCCCGCCGGCGGACCGGCAGGACTTTTCGCCAACGGCTAAAAACAGAGAGGGTCGCCCGACTGCCTGCTTCGCTGCTGTAGGACCTCGACACCGTTAATTCAAACCGGTAGGAAACGGAAGCTGGGCCCGAACGCCCCGGGAACTGCGCTCATGTGCGATAAGCGTGTGATGTCGAGGTGTGCGAGTCTTGACGTTGCAGTCCTTCAACATACTCAGTTCTGTTGCGGCATCGTCGTGTGCACTCCTGTGGTCACGAGTAAACTTCTCAAGATCATGATCCTCGGTCACGAGAGTCGTTGAGCTCAGCATGCCAGCATTAAAACGAAGGTTTCCGAGTACATGCAGGATTCCATATTACATCATAGGAAATTGAGTCAATCTATATATTCAGTTGTTCTCATTTTCAGGAATATGTGCTGGTTGACTACCGTTGAAATAAAGCAAGTATGACGTGATTGGATCCGTTGAGTTGAACATGAATGACCATACGTATGAAACGGTGACAACCGATTCCATTGAATCAGTTAGTAGGTGGCCCGCCCGATGCTTCATGCATTGACAGGCCTAATGTGAAGTTCCGACTCTTGTAAATTTTGCGGCTTCAAGACCCTTAAGCGACATTTCATGCCAGTCGAACGAATGCCTGCGGTACATGCGCTTTTGTTTGCTTTGAGCCCTCAGGCTACTGTGCAGATCGGTGCAGATCGTTGATCTGTTGCATGTATAAGTTGTTTCTTTCTTTGGCGAGTTTTTCGCACGCCAGATAGGTTCAACGCATTTACAATCATGTCGGATTGCCCGGCTGCGGGCGCGCATGGACATTGCAGAAGCAGAATGGCATGACCGTTGAAGTGATGAAGGAAATTCCTGCCAAAGGATGCTTCATTTCTGGTTCCCAGAAGGTGGATGTGCGGCTTTGTGTCCACCAGGTCTTGGCAGTGGACCTGGAAGAAGAGACCTTCACCATGGAATTCGACCTTTTTTTCAGATGGCAAGATCCTCGGCTCAGGCGTGCGGACCGCGCAACGAAAGCATGCAGTGGTAGATTTGCCATATTCGATCACACAGTCAAGTGCAACCGCATGTGTTTGACAGGAACTGGCTTACCAGAGTTTGGCTTCCGACTGACAGCCAAGTCAGAGGGCAGGGAAGCTGCCAAGGACTTCCTTTTGTGGAGGGCATATTCAGAGAGGGCAAGGGCGCCAATTTCATCAAAGTGGAAGGTTTTGAAGAACCTTTGGCTGCAGGTAGCGTATGTTGCCTCTAAGCCTCTCAGCTTCGCTTCGAATTCACCTGTTGCCAAGGAACAGGCCCTTGAGAGTTTCCTGTGCAAAGAAGAACCTGACTTCGAGGCGTTTGGGCAGCTTTTTGGCACCAGCAACAAGCTAAATCTTGCAAAGCTGATGGAAGAGCCGATTGTGCTGACTGAGCACCAGCGCCTCACAGATGGCGAAAACGGAGAAACTGTTTTGTTCCGCAAGATGAAAGCAACCTTCAAGGAGACGCATGCCAGAGCTTTCATTTCCATGTTTTGCATCTGCAGTGAAGTTTGCAACGTGCTTGAGTCACCAGCAATATGCAGGAGAACATGGAGTTGCGGCGATTTCCGTTTGATCGCCAGATCTTGCAGTTCACAGTCACAGCCGCCTTGCCAGTGCAGATCTTGCGCCTGGAGGCTGGACTTGTTTTTAAAACGGCAGGGATTGTCTAGAGAGCATAGATTTGTTCAAAATCCTGTTGTCATTAAGGCAGTGGTGAGATGTGGGGAACGACATGTACAAAGTGCTAAAAGTGACACTTTAGTGCATTGCACGTCGTGCTGCAGGTTGACGAAGCCTTGTCTTCAATCTGTCGGGTGAAAGACTTACCAGAATACGTGGTGGACCAAGAGGAGCAGCAAGAGTGGACCCTCAAAGCCAAACCCACCAGCGGGAACGCCAGTGGCAAAGAGTATTCGCAACTGCGGGCTATGATATTCATCGAGCGCAAGCCCCGAAAGTACATCATCAATGTCGTAGTTATGGTATACCTGCTAGTTCTGGCTTCTTTCAGCAATTTCACTGTCGAGGTGCAAAGCCCAGGCTGACAGGGCAACATTGGTTTGTTTTTGCATAAGTCGGAACGTCACCAGGGGGATTTCAGCGATTTTTTGGTCGCGACTGAAATGCATGCAGACGCTTTGTGCAGGCGATCGCATTTCCAACACCATCACCTTCGTTCTGACAATCATGGCTTTGAAATATGTGATTAACGACCAGCTTCCTTCAAAACAGTACCAGACTCTTTTGGACATCTACTTGCTCGCATCATATGTTTTTTTGATTCTGCCAGCAGTGGAGATGTTGATGCTACATCTGTGGTTGGAGCGGGCTGGTCCCACGACGCACAGCTGGGAGGTTGCTGAATCTCTGGATAAGATGTTTGCTCTTGGTTTGTTTGGCCTTTGGAACGCTGTTCACTTGCTGTTCCTGGGTCTTTACACGTGCGACAGTGCCTGTTTCCACCAGCCCTGGGAACAAGTACGAGATCATCAGGATGATGCTGTGGAGGCTGGCTCGTGTTGGCGTCTCGTCTCATAGATTGCCGTAAGTCTGCTTGGTTTCTTTCTTGGTTTGGGTTCCTACTCCCCGTGCCGGCATGAGCCGAAAAGAATTCCATTTAAGGCGCATCGGATGTGATCGAGGCTACCGTTACCAATGCCTCTGTCCTGGCGGTGAGGATACGTTGCTCGGCGAGGCTAATTGCTCTTTCTTTCTGGATTTCTTTGATAGAGAAGCCGAGGTGACTGTCTGCGCAAACTCTTATTTCACCTGTTGCAGCTGTGTCAAAGCAGGGTCCCCATTTCTTAGGGTTCCAAACAACCCTTGCGTTCTGAGCCGCGAAATCAGCGGGTTTCACTCCGATGGCTACGAAATGTGGCAAAGCCCAAAGTTGGCTCAATAGACTGTTGAATCATGCCCTCTCGGCATCAAGCATTGAACACCTTCCTGGACAGTGCACAAGCCACGATTGGGGCTGGGCGAAACCAGATTCACGGCCCGGGAACTGCGAATCACCTCCTCTAATATTGAGAACCCCTGCACCCCCAATATTACCCTTAACATAAAGAAGACTCCTCATAGCAGCCAACACACAATGTGGACCATGCTCTTAATACGACGGGTAGGGGATTATGATGAACACGGTCCAGCAGATAGTCATGGAAAAGAGTTTCCCGGGTGAGCCATCGTCAAGTCAAGCTAACAATAAATACAGACTTCCGATTCGCTCGGGTGTTGTTGTCGTTTCATCCCTTGATCTTGAAATTTGGTGGGCTCAGTACAGGTCCTCCCAAGTTTAGGCCCAGGTCTGGTTCCCATGTTTTGTGCGGTAGTTTTAGATTTGCTCAGAGGTTATGTATGGCGTGTGAAACGTGAAGCCATGAAAGGTTATCCATCAAACGCGAGTTGGATACCAACATCCCTCCGACAGGAGGGCCTGATAGCAATCTGTAACACAATCATAAGCCCTAACCGGCCCTCGAGAAGACAACTGGAAGATTTCAGAGATGGCCACCAGATCACAGATCAGGGCCGTCGTACTCCCAGGTGGAACATTTGTCGGCATTGCTCTTGTGGCTGGATGTCATCATGGCAGGAGAGAAATAGTGTTTAAAGTTTACATACATTCACCAAAACCCTTATATACCTATATACTACACAATCAAAAGAGCAATACAGATGTGATCTGCCCATGATTGTTGTTGGACAGAATCGAAAAGTCCCGGCCTGCGCAGGACCATCCGGAGGAGTAAAACTCGGATGTATAAAAAAGACAAGAAGCCCTGAGTCGTTATAAGCACGGCAAGAAAAATCCATGTTTGAAATTATATAACCCTTGTCTGAATGCCCAAGAATTTGAAGGGAGATCCTCTAGAAAGCTTAGCAGGTGTGACTTCCAAGAACTTCCACTCACGCCTTTGCAACCGCTACATCAGCCAACGACCGCAACCGCCACAGATTCCCCAACTGCAGCTGTCAGTCTACTCCTCATTTGTGGCATACCTATATACACCACACAACCACTTCTTCTATGAATGAATGCACCCGCCACAGTTCCTCGTGCCAGGATCTCCAGCAAAACTTCATGTAGAGAACGAGAATGAACGACAGATACCTCGGCACGGAGCAATGCATCACACAGGTGGAGGGGGAGTCTGGAGCGAATGGAGGCTTGGGGACTCAAGTTTGGGGTGATCGTAGATGTATTTCCAGCAGCAATGCTGTATCGCTACATACGAACATGTGTATAATCTCCTTCTTCCCGAGCGTAGTCTGGGCGCGCCCGAAATCAGTTCACTTCCATGTTTCCTGTTCGCAGCACGGCACGAACTGTGAATCCCGAGCCTTGCGGGCGACAAAGCAATTTTTGGTTTTCATGTTGCATCTGCTGGAAAGTATCTACTTTGAGAACGGGGCCTGGTGTTGCAAAGTGTGGGCAAAGAGTCAAGTCAATATGCGGACATGCCAATGCATGTGGGGGTAAAGGCAGCTAAGAGTCCGTACAGGAGATGTGAATGTTCTGTTGCTTGCTTCCCGCTAGGGCTTTCTCACCCTCAGCTCGATGTAGAAATTGCTGGTGTTTTGGCCTCTGGGGCTGGTGGCGATGGGCGGATGCATTTCCTTCATGCCGGCGCGGCTGGACCCTGCGACAGGCGAGTTGTCCAAGTACTTTGCAAGCATGTACATGGAGGGTGAGCTTTTTCAAAGCATCAAGTACAAGTCCAAATCTGTGGACCAGGTGCGAACATTCCCCTACTGGGCACCAGATGGGCCGGTGTTTGTCTGGCAACATGCACTCGACCTCAGAGATCCTGCTGTGTCCGAGGATGTCATCATTCTGTATCACTACAGCAACTATCTGTGCTTCCAAAACGTGGCGAATGAGGAGCAGAGTGTTGCAGAGCTGTTCGCTTCTTTTGTGGAAAGTCGGGCACACTTTGGCCAGGGCGTGTATGCCACTCAGCATGAGCCGTCCGTTTGGGGCTCACGTATACGGATATTGTTGAATAACTACAGCAACGAGAACCCGCTGCGGGCACTCATGTGTGACAAGGAGTCCCAGAGGGTGCTTCGTGAGTGGGGTGATGATAATCCTGCGGGACACCGGGCAGAGTTCTGCGTCCCTTTGATCGTGCCCAAATCCAGGGCTTACAACATCTTCGAGCGCCAGACGCCTGACCTTCAAGCCAAGAACGTCCCCCTGGGATCAGACTAAAAAGGTCGCGAAGTCCACTGTACAGAGCATCGACTATCTGATTACACTCCTGTTTGCCAGAAACAAACTGGAGGAGGCAGAGGCCCTGTGCAGAGAGTCAGTGCAAAGCGCCCGAGAACTTCAACTAGACCTGTCAACGAGCCGCAACCTACTGGCATCCCTGCTTTTTTCCACCCAGCGTCTCGATGAAGCAGAAATGCTGTTTCGCGAGTGCTTGCAAGAATCGCGAGCCGATCGTCGCGGCAGCTTGCTTCTGGACCTCAACAACCTGGCAATGGTATTGGAGGCCAAAGGCCAGCCGGATGCAGCTGAGCCGCTCGCGCGAGAGAGTCTGCAAGAATATCAGACAGAGTTGGGTGATACGCACCCACGCACTCTTGCCAGCAAGCACAACTTGGCAAGACTGTTGTTAAGTTTGGGGCGTGCAAACGAGGCCGAGACTATGTTCCGCCAGTGCCTTCAGACCAGCCGAGACAAGCTGGGCGATGTGCATCCGCAGACCTTGACCTTCCTTGCAAACTTGGCCAGATTGATGAAGAGCTGCGGCAGCCCGCATTATGCAGAGGAGCTTTATCGCGAAGCTTTTGAAAGCAGCAAAGCAGCGTTAGGGGAAGGGAACCAGAGCACACTCATAAATGCCAACTGCTTGGCCGAGCTGCTGATTGCCAGAGGCTGCTTGGAGGAGGCAGAGCCGCTTCTTCAGGAGTGCTTGCAGCTCTCCCGCGCCAATCTGGGAAATCTGCACCCGTGCACCATCGAGGCTGTCCAGATGATGGCTGGCTTGCTCTGTACTAGAGGACAGTTTGAGAAGGCAGAGCCTTTGGTCCAAGAGGCACTCCAAGCTTACAGCATAGCCGGAGGTGACACAGATGCTAACACCCTTCGAAAGCGCGTTTACATGGGCAGGCTTCTTCAAGGTATGGGAAGATTAGATGAGGCACAGCTGCTCCTGCGAGAGTGTTTGCACAAGGCCCAAACCAGTTTGGGTGACAAGCACGTTGAAACTCTACGAGCTGTGAACGAGTTGTCCGCTGTGCTATACAGCCAAGGGCAGGTGGCCGAGGCGACCTCTCTTCTCAAAGACTCTTTGCCCAACTGCCGAGCCATCTTAGGCAGCGGGAACCCAGACAGCCTGACAATGATGAACAACATGGCCACTTTGCTCTTTGTCAACAAGCATGTGGATGAAGCCGAGCTTCTTCTCCTAGATTGCTTGCAGCACAGCCGCGCTAGCCACGGCAATGCCCACAAGCTCACTCAGAATTTTGTCAAGAATTTGGCGAAGATGTATTTTCACAGTGCCCGTTTTGACAAGGCTGAGCCACTCTTTCGCGAGTTCCTTCAGTACTGCCGGGAAACTCTGGGCGACACACACCCCGAAACGGAAGATGCAATCAGGAGCCTTGATCTGACGACGGCAAACAAGGACAAAGCGAAGCTGAATGATGCAGGTAATGTTGATCCTCTCCTTGGTGATCTCCCGAATGGATGGGCACAGTATGCATCGAGGACGACCGGAAGTCTCACAAAATGCACTGGTGCTGCACGTTTTAACCCGTTTTAAGCCGAAGGGAATGTAACGAGTCGAGCTCGTTACGAAAAGGACTTTGTTTAAAGATTGGATTCGCATTGCCTGGAAGCCTGTCCAAAACTGGCCGCAGGCAACATACATGTCGCGGTGCGGAATCGTTAGCAAGTGAAACCGCACGGATGTGTCTTGGTGGTGACCTTGTTTTTTGTTCAACGCGATGTTGCTGCACGCTTGTTTGAAGTTTTGTGTGTAGCATTGTGCAATTCTCAGGTTCATGTTGGGCATACTCGTTATTGCCAACTTGCTTGAACACGGCCGCAGCTATTTGCGAGCTGCATGCGAAGCCTGTTGCTGGCACCCGCCGAATGCACCTTGGCTGACAAGGTCTGGGTGAGTCACCAATTTCAGATCTCGCAGGGTGGAACCTGGCTGAAAATGGAGCCCTGATATGCTTGCTTCAGTTAGACCTACGTCGCACTGTCATGTGATTTGATGAGTGAAGCTGGTCGAGGGCGGCGGCTGCAACGCCTCGCGGAACAACCCCTAGATTGTTGCCTGGAAGAGGAGGCACGCTGGTCCGTGCGCATGTGCGTAAAGGGATGTCTGCCTGGCACCTGATTAGACAGCAGAAGGCGTTGCTTGGTAAGAGAGTCAGTGGAGGCGGAAGCCGTCCATCGGCATTATCCGGAGATGTGGTTGGTCGAACCTTCGGTTGCATGGCAGCACGAGTTACCGGCGGCAATCAGTCGTAGTGCAGATTGGGAAAAAGGTGCATATTGTGGGGTTGAAACAAGGCTGTCCGGATGTGAAGAAGAGGTCTTTATGTGCGACGCGACAAAGATGTCATCGTTTGCGCACTAGAAGATTCGTCGTCTTCGCCTCACTCGCATCGCTCTCGTTCGATACTGTCGTCTCTGGTTTCAGGGGGCTTTCAAGCCACGTTGCGAAGCTCAGGCCTAGCAGCATCTGATGCGGGCCACGCTGCGCCAGGCTCTGGTGTGCGTTTTGCATGCGCTTGCGGGCTTCACCAGCCAATGTCGTTCACAGCTTGATAGGAGCTGCGGAGGAGCACCCGCTCGAGCTGGACAAGGTTCTGGTCTTTCCTTGAGCGGACTTCCATTCAGGATTTCGAGTTGCCGTTCCGACGTGTAGGCATGGCAGCCGTGTTGTGGCACCTCGTACATTTGCTTGTACAAGACACGTATCGGGTGTTGTGTTATTTTGGACTTGTCGTTCAAGCTCCAATGCCAGGCAGCGACAACGCCCAGGCGAGGCTCAGTACTGCCCGGTTAAGGTGGATTGATCACTTATGGGAAGAGCGCATTCAGCAGCATGTGTAGGCCCGATCCGAAGGAAGAGCCTTCAAACACGGAGGCACGGATGATTCGCTTGTGTACTAGGAGGCAACTACTTTGGGACGTTCAAGCTGCAGCAAGATGCGTTTTTCAGGCCGTCCGCCTCCGGCAGTGCTACATTCGTGACAATGTGGCTTTCCTCTTGGGAAGGGCACCAGACACGCCGCGAAGCCAGTGAGTGTGTGTGTGTGTGTGCGTAGACAACGCAGTGTTACGATCATTGCATCAGCTGTGCTTCTGCTGAAGACGAGGTCCCACCCGCCGGTGGAGTCACGGACCCAGAGAGGGAGAGAGCGCGAGAGAGAGAGCAGAGCGAGAGAGCGAGAGAGAGAGAGAGAGATAGAGCGAGTTTACAGCATTCACTCATTGGTATCTGATGTTGTCAACCTGGGTTTGGTTTGATTGTGTTGAAGCCCAAGTAGTATCCACACACTGGCGCCCATGTGACATTCACCTCTCGACAGATGATTTTTCCCGTGATCTTTGCCTTTAACCGTTGCTGCTTACCTTGTTGCTTTCAATGCTTTCCTTAAATGAAACACACAACGGCACTAACAAACCGAGAGACGGGCGAAAGTCTACTGATATATTGTTTGAGGGTTAGGTTGTGAGCACATGTTGTCATGACACGAGATGGATTGGCCCCTAATTGAACTGCTGACGAATCCTGAAATAACAGCTTGTTCATTTTGTAGAGTTATCGCTGTACTCTGTGGTGGAACCCCCGCTATACATGCAGATCACTGCACTTGGAGGGGTTTCTTCCCTGTCAGCTGTGAAGTACTATTCCCGGCGAAGGTGTCGCGATAGTTTTGTCTGAGACACGTTCCCATAACATACATGGGGGCCTCCCAGACCGCAGGGGGTGGAGGTCGCTGTGAAAGCGAGGGGGAGGGAAGGTAGTTGAGTGACAGGCACGCATGCTTTTCTGTTGCCGAATCTGCAGGTTGAAGATGCTGGAGATGGCCACACCAAGGAGAGCTGAGCTCAGTCCGCCCTGAAACGAAACAAGCAAGAACGGTCTGTTTTCGTGGAGTGTGCCTTTTGGTAGATCTATGCTGCTCACGTGTTCTTTAATGATGGGCCAGTTGCATCACGTTGCATCAAGTGGAGGTCTGGTGAACGTCGCCAGTGCCACGAAGGATTGCCACGGCCTTGCTGCGCTTGAAGGAGCTGACCGCCTGGATGGTCTTTACACGAGGACAGTGCGTCGGACCTCGGATGTCGTTTCAATACAGTTGTCGAGTTCATCCAGAAAGTTGTAGCACAGTTACTTTGCATCTTAGTTTGCCCTGCAGGAAGCGTGACCGAGTGACGGAGTACATGGAGATTCTGATGCAGCAGTCCCATCTTGCCCGTGCCCCTGCATGCTTGAGGAACAGTGAATGCCTGCACGAGCCGACTTGTTCGGTTCTCGTTCAGCAGCAACCCTAGCACGCCAACCGCAATTAGCTCGTGAGGCGGGCAGTGAGACTATGCGTTTCAAAGTGCGAGGTGCAGGTGGTTTTTGAGAGACTTTGCGATGTCCTTGATTCCAAGGTGCGGAAGAAGTGATGGCCTGTTTACCTCCCTCCCCTCTCTGACCTTCCATACCAGGCTTCGATCGACTCCTCGCCTTTGATATTGAAGGTTAAAAGTCTTTCGAATGTTTTGGTGCTGACGCCCATCTTGTTGTTGTTCAGCCACGCTAATCTGCTTGGGTTCTCGAGTCGCTGTTTGCAAGAGTGGTCTTGCACATGGACTTGGGATGCTCTATGTGTTCCACAGGTTCCTCGAGTCAAGACTTGAGATTTAATTTTCTTGGCCCTGACGTCAAGCGGGAGTCGGGGACGCGACCTCGCTGTCAGAAGACAGGAGCTGTATCCCTTTGAAGCTTTGAGTCAGGAGCGATCAGATTGATTTGTCCCACGTCCAGTGGACCTCCATCAGCTCCGTGCAGTTGCGCCACTCTTCCATCGCCCTTCTTGGAATCTCCGTGTCTTTGTTGCTGGAACGACTGCACACCTTAGTCATATGGCTGCTGACGGCAAATTCTGCTTCGCAGCTTCTTACAAGCAGGAGGTGCTCTAGTTTGCCCAGACGAAGTGCTATCCGAGAGCTGGCGTGTCAACCTCAGGCGAACCTTCTTGCTGGATGTGCAGGATGTGTCCTGCAAACACACGTTCCTTGCCGCGAAGCGGTCCCTGAAATATTGAGTTGGTGGAGGAGAGAAAGCCACGGTTGTTCATGAGTCATTGTGCTGATAACGTGCAAAAACGGTCATCCCTGCGAGATGTTCTACTCTAGTGAAGCTGCAGAACGAAAGTAGACTTGTGTTTTTGCTTGGGCGCTTCAGCTGGCTTGGAACTCCCTCGTTCTGCATCCTTCGTGTCCTTCGTTCAGTCTTAAGACGGCAGGAGTCGATTTGGGCTCAAGCTCGCCTCGGATTCACACTCACATGATACACACCGTCACTGTGACCAGCACTTGTAGAAGTGTGGAGAGTGCATAGTACAGCAAAGCACCGCGGTGACTGTAGCCACACAGGCCTTCTACGTATTCCGCACTGGAGGTTTGATTTGCCATTTGTTGCTCTAGCAATGGCCAGGCCACGACGTGTGGCCAACAGTTGCAGGCGTCCTGTCAGTGTGGTTTGAAATGGCTGCACAATTACGATTCAAGTTTGCCTGTGATCGACCAAGCATGGTAACAGAGAATCTCTTGGCTCATGTACGAAGATTGCGCAGAGACATTTTCACTCACACACACACACACATACATACTTAGAAAAGTGGTTTCTGCACTCACGGACAGATGTACCTGAAGTACATACGCTAGCTGTTAGTGCACAGGAGACTCCGTTGCTGTGTGTAATCAAACATGGGGTCGAGCCATCATGAATGTCAGATTG
>CAJNJA010013490.1:0-12635 GCA_905231915.1 Symbiodinium necroappetens | reverse complement strand
TTTGTAATCTTACCTTTGAATGTTGCGCTTTCCCGGCTGGCGAACAGAGTCCTGGATGCAAAAAGGGTTTAGGGTTTAGGGGTTTAGGGGTTTATGGGTTTAGGGGTTTAGGGTTTAAGGTTTAGTCGAAGGGGTGTAGGGTTTAGGGAGCTATGGGTAGTTCTCTAAATCATGTCGCGGTTTAGCAACCCAAAAGAAGGTGGCACCTTTAAAAAAAAGGACCCTAAGAGGGACCCTAATTTAGTGAATGACCCATACAGAGAGGTTAGAGGAAGAAGGTTCGGTTAAATGAGGGTATAGGGGCATCTAGATGTGGGTACGGATCCATGTCTATATTTAGCTTAGGTTTAGGTCACAGATTGAGGTATAGATAGAGATATAGGTATAGGTAAAAATGTAGATATGGATATGCATTCTAGATAGAGAAAGCATTGTATAATTGTATAGAGAAGGAATGGGGGTTCTAGATTAGGGCTTATGGGTTATAGGTTTTAGACCACAAATGAGTCGCTGCAAACCAGATGCAAAAAAGACCGCAAGTGATAGATAGCTGAAAAGGTTGCTCAACGGTCAGTGGGTACCTTTTCAACAGTTTTTGACAATAAGGGTCAGATCATTTAGGGTCTATAGGGGTTCTTGTCTGGTGGTCCAGTGGTCCCTTTGAATGCCCTGGGAACTGCTGACTTTTTCGAGGCAGGGGGCGTTCGGCCTTCCGGAAATCTAATCGGCTTTTCTGCAACAGGTGCTTCATGGAGAGCCTGTCACCAGGTCGTTGTGAACATACTTAAGAGGTCCCATGATCCTAAAGTACCAAAACCTGTAACCCAAAGCCCCACCCACAGTACATAGGCTGCCCGGGAGGCGCGCGAATGGCAGGCGGCCGTAGCCTCGCAGTTTACGCCTCTGCGAGGGCCTCTGGAAGCAGCCTTTCGTTGCTGTAGAAGAAACAGGGCCTGTACAGGATCATAGGTTTCTTAAACGGGTTTCGAGGGGGTTTGTAGGGTTTGGAAAGGGAGTTTTTGGGTTTAAAGTTCAACGTCAGTTATGAGCCGCATCATAGCAGTCTACAAGGTCAGGTTGGTGGCCTTCAGCTCCTGCAGCGAAATGCGAGCCTAAACCCGAACCGAAAATGGAATGCTGAAATCCTAAACCCAAGTCGGGGGCCAAGGAACAAGCCCTAAACCCGACGTTGTATTTTTCCACTTCTACTCTCTTCTTCATTATACTAGATTCTACCCGAAAACCTATGCAAATCATTCTGGGCCCTAGAATCGAACATTAATAGTTCCTTTTCGGAACTTCTATGAAGCTTTTGAGCAGCCTAGAAAAAAGTATAACCTTCGATTCTACGTAGCAACCCGAGGCCACCGAACTCCGCGGTGAGCCGGCGACGGATGGAGGCCCGGGCGCAGCAGTGTGTCGGGGGCCTCGGCAGGAATTTGTTGGCGGCAGGTGAGGGGCGTTGGGATTTCAAGGGTGCTTCATGGGTTCCTACACAGTTCGTATAGGGATTCCGATATGGTTTGACAGGTACTGTAAGGAGTCTTGAATTCAGGTTGGGGTTTCAGGCTTGAGGGCTGCAGGTTGCAGGGTTGAAGCATTTCGACTGGATGTGGGGGCCTTGAACAATGAGTCGTGTTTGCCCCCCGGGGCTGCTTCATCACTTGGCATACAGAATAAACCCGCTACAACCCTGGCACAAAAGATACGACTCAGTTTCGGATTTCGTTGGGGTTGGGGTTCATGGTCTCAGGACTCGTTTCGCTTTTCATGGGTTGGTAGGGTTTCCGGATGTAGGGTTTGTCGTGGTACCGAAGCTCTCGCACGGATGTTTCGACGGGGAAAGTGCGTTTATCGTGGTGATGATGGTGGGGTTGGGGATACGGATGAGGATGAGAAGAAGAACGCTGGGAAGTGCACTACCGAGGTCGTGTGTTTCATGGAGAAGGCCCACACCCTGGTGCCCCCGCACGCGAACACCGTACCCCAGCAGCTTGGAAGCATTCTTTGTGCCCTGTCCAAAAGAATTTACATAATTAAAACTAAGCCCTAAACCCTAAACCACCCTAAACCCTAAACCCCATAAACCGTGAACCCTAGTCCACACCAGAGCCCAGAAAGCTCCAAATTGCCCATGAGAAACCCTGGGGCCCTGATACGCAAAGGGCACTGTTAGGAATCCGCGATGTAGCAGCGCTTCAAAGGTCTAAGGAGGTTCGGTTCATAGGTTTGGGGATTTAGGCTTTGGACCCCCCCCGCCCCCCAGTCCCAGAGTTGGAGGCAAGGGTTTTGGATGGAGAGAAACACGGGCGGGTGTTTGAGGTCTTGAGCCTCAAACTCCCTCTGTACCCAACTCCTCCCTTCACCCCGAAACCAGAACAAACGATACACTTACCAGAAACCATAAGCCGCCCTAAGCCAAAAAACGCAAACCCCCTCTGAACATAAAGTCTAAATCCTAGCCAAGACATCCTAAGCACCCCCCAAAATATCCAAAATCCAGCCCACGGTAACCCTCAGCAGCAACCCAACCCCTTCGAGACAAACTCACTCCCTGAACTCCCCTTGCTCGCTTCTTGAAAGCAGAGCCCCCTCAGGACCTCCAGCCATCGATTTTGCCAGGGTCCAAGCTTCGCCTTCGCTGGATCGGGCTTCGGGCTTGGGGCTTGGGGGTAAGGGTTTCAGGGAGGTTTTTGGGCTTTCGGATATTCGGGTTATATAGAGTTTGTATAGTGCCCCTTAAAGGGCAAAGAGGGTATTCAGGGCTCTTCGCCTGCACCGATCCCGTATAAGGCCGTAGAAGATAGCTGGAACTAACAGGTTTTTATGGGGTGTTAGACTGTAGGCTTTTGGGGTACTTGACAGGGCTTTATAGGGGTGGTGGCCTGAGGTCCCAATTCTGCGCGCTGAAGGGAGATGAGTCGTAGCGGATGAGAACACCCTTCATTGAGCTTTCGCTAGTGATAACAACTTTCCCGGTTACCTTCCCGGTTAGAGCCCTGTTCGTGAAGCTGGCAGCGTCAACCCATTCCTGTTGAAAGCATTGGGACACTCCATCCCTGCACCCTCAACCAACCCTAAGTTCTAAGCTCCAAACCAAAACCCTGAATCCTAAGCTTTAAGCCCTCAATCCAAAGTTCTAAGCCCTAAACCCTAAGTTCTAAGCCACCCCTCACAGTTTAGGGTTCAGGGTTGAGGGGTTAGGGCTTAGGGTGTGTCGACCAAACGTCCGCGGTAGGTTTCTAGTTTTTCGCGCAACGGAGCCATCTCGACGTACGTCCGATATTTTCAGCGCAGAGAATTCCGTCACGAATGTGGGGCTCTAAATCTCCCACTCCGAGAAGCCACCCAAAACTTTTGTAAAAAGCTTACGTCCTGAAGTGCGCCCAAAATCACAGAACATTTAGAGCAGGCGCAGAAAAAAGAACGGCGTTGTTTTACTGCAGAATGTGGTCGGGACCCCTTTGGGTGCACACAAGCACTGCAGGGTGGCCACGACCCCGGGGCACACAGCGACCCCGGATGTTTTAGAGCAGGCACACACACACAAAGAACGGCGCTGTTTTGCTGCAGAATGTGGCCCCGATTTGGGCACACACGAGCACTCGAGGGTCCATTTTTTGATCCTAGTTCAACAGCTGATAGGATTAAGGGACTACGGGAGGCTTAAGGGCAGGCACACACAGGAGGGACCTCGACATGGGCACCCGGCCTATTTAAAATGCAATTTTTATAAGCAGAATTTAGTAAGCAAAAACCAGGCAAAATTTTCCGGATCGCAGGAGGGCAGAGGCAAGGTCCCGGAGAGGGTTTGGAGCAGGCACACACACAAAGAACGGCGCTGTTTTGCTGCAGAATGTGCCTCGACCCCTTGGGCACACAGGGACCCCGGATGGTTTAGAGCAGGCACAGACAAGAAAGGTGCTGTTGTGGCCCGGACCCTTTTTGGGCACACACTAGAACTCGAGGGTTCATTTTCCGATCCGGGCTTGAACGAGTTGGGTGTAGGGTGGGGAATAACTATATATAGTTATCGACAGTACTGACAATATATAGAGTTTGACAATATAGAGTTATTAAGGAATGTTTGTACGCAAACATGCGCTTATTTGTAAATAGCTGTATTTATGCACCATAACGACCATTTACTTATTACCATTTACTTCTGGGTAAGACTAGAATGTCATTGGTTGAGATTCCCGACACGGTGTGTTACGCTCTTGAACATGGGAAGGCTTAAGCCGAGCATTCAGGCTTAAGTTTTTGAGTTTTAGCTCACAGTTTAGGGCTTAGGGCTTAAGGCTTGGGTTCAGGGGTTTGGGTTTGGGGTTCAGCGCGAAGCCGTAGCTTTGGAATCAGGCCAGGAGTTCCTTCTAAGACTCCCATGTGCATCCTGTCGTTGGGCTTCTATTTTGGTTTTTCCCGGACAGTGGTATATAGTGTATCGTACTGTGGTTTAGCATGGGGCCATGACGTCCTTGGCCTGCGTGGTAAACTTCAGGCACCGACTGCTGGGCAGAGTATTTGCTTCACTGTCTGAAGATGGGCCGCACCGTCCTGTTTTGAACACTTCTTTTCAGTTGCAGGTTTAGGGTTGAGGACTTTGGAAGTTTGGACCTCGTAGACCCAGAGTTTTCAACCGAACTCGAACTTTTAGCTCTTTGAGCTGAGCATCAGCGTCGGCACCCCGCGAGTGCTGGTGAACTGGTTCAGGCCTGCGGCTCTAGCTGCTATGCATTCTCGTTGGGTGTTTAGGGGCTTCGAGCATGATGTCACACTTCTCTGTCCCTAAACTCTGAACTGAAACCTTCCTCGTCTTAGGGCCGGAAACTCTGTGCAAGCCCAGAGAATCCACCATAAATCCCGGAGGGCAATTTGAATGAACACTTCAGAGCATTTCAGAGACCTAAGCGCTGCAAGCTCCACCATGAGAAGCCTGAAACAGGGCCCCCAAGCCCTGAATGACGAAAAGACCTATTCCAGGCTTGGCGCCAGGTTGTCCTGTCTGTGTGCCGCTAAGATGGTGGAATCGGCGGGGATGCGGCTTCTTGGGAGTTTGGGCTATGCCGGTTGCTGGTGTCATGTCTTCGGATTCGAGTCATTGTTGTCGATACTTGATACTACATATACTGCGTTTCGCTTTGGCCCACAGGTTTGGGGTTTAGAGCGCGGTTGCTGTCTGTGGTTTGGGGTGGTGTGGGTCGAACTTCGCTTATAAGAGTCATAAATTTTAAATTAACTACGACGGGCACCAAAACCCTGTTCCAATTTCTATGGCCGTGGTGTGCACGGTCTAGAGCCAGGGTCTATTAACCCTAAGCCCTAAAGCCATTTTGGCTCAAGCCGTTCGAGCAGGTCCCCGATACCACCCATCGCCCTTCTCTTCGCACGATGGCTCGCTCGTCGAGTGTCCTTGCAGGCGGCCTGCTGGGTGCCGCCTCCCTGGGAGGCCTGGCCTTCCTGGCACCCGGCCAGAGCCGACAGGTCGAGGTGCAGAGGGAGGTCGCTGTGGCTGCACAGGCCCCAGGCTTCTTGGCATCCACGTCCAGCACCGGCAGTGCTGCCCAGGGCGTCACGGGCGCCTTGGCCGTGGCCGGCTTGAGCGTCGCGGCCGTGAGAGGTGCATCTGCCGCATCCCGCCAGAAGGGCATCAAGCCTCGGGCGGCCAAGAGCGTCGTCGCCTGCAACTCATTGGCAAAGTTGAAGATTGACGAAGTGGACCTTAAGGACAAGCGCGTCTTCATCCGCGTTGACTTCAACGTGCCACAGGACAAGAAGGACCCGAACATCATCACGAACACGGCCCGAATCGATGCGGCCCTGCCCACCATCAAGTATGCCCTCGACAATGGTGCCAAGTCCGTGGTCCTGTGCTCGCACTTGGGCCGCCCCAACGGCCAGAAGGACGAGAAGTTCTCCATGAAGCCGGTGGCCAAGGTGGTCGAGGAGAAGTTGGGACGGCCTGTGAAGCTGATGAACGATGTCGTCGGCGAGGAGGTAGAGGCTGCCTGCGCCGACCCCGAGCCGGGCACCGTGATCCTGCTGGAGAACTCCCGATACTACGTCGAGGAGGAAAGCAAGGGCAAGGATGCTGATGGCAAAAAAGTTAAGGCCGACGCCGACCAGGTGAAGGAGTTCCGTGCATCTCTGGCCAAGCTGGCGGACATCTACTGCTCCGATGCTTTCGGCACTGCCCACCGTGCCCACAGCTCCATGGTCGGAGAGGGCTACCCCGTGAAGTGCTCTGGCTTCCTCCTGGCCAAGGAGCTCGACTACTTTGCCAAGGTGGTGGACGCGCCCACTCGGCCAGTGTGCGGCATCCTCGGCGGAGCGAAGGTCGCAGACAAGATCCAGCTGATCATGAACCTCTTGGACAAGGTTGACATCATGATTATCGGAGGAGGCATGGCTTTCACCTTCATCAAGGAGGCCGGTGTGGACATTGGCAACTCCCTCTACGACGAGGAGGGTGCCAAGCTGGTGCCGGAGATCAAGAAGAAGGCTGAGGAGAAGGGTGTGGAGCTCATCCTGCCCGTGGACTTCGTGTGCTCCTCCAAGTTCGGAGATGATGGCGAGATCAAGGAGGGCGACATGAGCACGGGTGTTCCCGAGGGCTTCTTGGGTCTCGACATTGGCCCAAAGTCCATCGCCATGAACGACGAGGCCATCAAGAAATCCAAGACGATCGTTTGGAACGGACCTATGGGCGTGTTCGAGATGGAGGCGTTTGAGAAGGGGACGAAGCAGATGATGGAGACCATCGTGGCAGTCACCAAGGAGGGCGCCGTCTCAGTCATCGGTGGAGGCGACACTGCGACTGCTTGCAAGAAGTACGACACCGTGGACAAGGTCTCCCACTGCAGCACCGGCGGAGGTGCATCTCTCGAGCTTCTGGAGGGCAAGCTCCTGCCCGGCGTGGCCGCTCTGGACGACTCCAAGGCCATGGCAGATGCTTAAACAAGTTTTGTCTTACCGGTGTAACTTTTTCCGAGCCTCAGCCCGTGTTCAGGCGGCCTCTGCAACTTTTAGATAGCGCAGGGGTTGTTTTCCGCAGATGCGGAGTGCACGTGGCATTTCGACAGTCATGTCCATTGAGCAGTTCGAAAATGGAGCCTACCCTCAGGCCGATGTGCTGTCGCCACGTACCCGAATCCTCGCCTAGGTTCGTCCGAGTGTGAGTGCTGAAACCCGAAACCATGGTTTCGGAGGTCATTCGTGTAGGGGTGAGGACCGTCCGTAGGCCCCAGCGCTTCTTCGCGGGAAGTGGTGCTTGGTATTTGGATATTTACATACTTTGGGTTCAGGGTTTAGGGTCCTCCTATGACGATTCTGGGACCCGGTTTCGGGCATTGGGTGTCTCGGGTCTGTTTCGGTTCCAGATGGTTTAAGGGTTGTCACGGTACGAAGAATGTGGAGCCACAAAAACCAAACGAGGTGAAGTTTGTCCCCCTTCCGAAGTTCACGTTCAGGCTTAGGTGGGCTCCAATGAGACCAGCGCTCCTTCAAAATGTTCCACAGCCGACTGGGTCCGAGTTTTCATCCTCTACCCTTCGATCTGCTCGTAGCCGACGCCCCAGACCCGAAACGCTCCCAACAAGGCAAGACTTCAGAGCGCAAATAATCAACCGCCGTGAGTCCAAAACCCCGACTCCTGCTTGAAGGAATATGGGGCAAGTGTTTCATTGGTGTTATCCGATTATCCTTCCTAGTCGTAACCTCGCTTTATGGCCTGTTTGCTGGGTGCCCTGGTCCTTGAAGGGCACCCTAAACCGGAAACTCTAAAACCTAAGCCCCAGCTGCAGAAGACTTACAGACTATGTAACCTTTGGGTCGGGCTTCTTTCCTCCAAGCCTCTAGCTACAAGCTCAGCCCATGTCAGGAACGCCACAGGAAGGACCCTATACCGTAAGCCTCAAACCCTACAATGCTCACCTTGCATCCTGAACCCTAAAATCCTCATGAGCCTTAAACTGAGGACAGTCAAGGCCCAACCTTCAACCCCAAGCTCCCAATTCAGGGAGCTTGGGGCAAGGCTCGAAATTTTCTGAACTCTGCCGAGAATGCCCTGCAGGATGCCAGGGGAACACCCCAAACCACGAAAGCAAGACGCCGAAAGCGTTCGGGGTTTAGGGTTCAGGGTTAGGGTTTAGGGTTTAGGGTATAGGGTTTAGGGGCCAGAGGCCAGATGATCGATCTCAACAAGCAACGCAGAGCTCGCAACAAGGAACCCAAGATACGGTTTCAACAGTATTCTTGTAGATCCTTCATGCAGAGAGAGGGCTCACATTTCCCACAATTAGATTCATAGATCTCGTGTGTTCGATTGCTGCTCGGGCATATGCTTGAGGTCGTGGTCCCATTGACGTCCCTGTCGAGCTCTCGGAAGTTCAAGTGCAAGACTATGGGTTTAAAACAGAAGCCACCATATTCATAGTTACCAATGTCATTCCTTAGCGTTCCATGTTATTCCCTAGAGTTCCTTATGAAACTTATGATGGGCCAATAAAGGGGCCCAGACCCTGTTCCAATCACAGGGCCCCTACGTTAGCATCAATGTTGAATAACGAATTTGAGCTCTCAGCCATCCTCACTCCAAAATCACGGATGGCGGTTGCGCCTATAAAACGTGCATGACTACACTAGACTAAACTGTTACCAGAAATCCTAGGGTTCTGTCGTCCCTGAGGGTCGAGGACTGAGGGTTTGGGATTGCTTGGCATCTAGCTCCAGGGTCCTGAACAATAAGCATGATTATCCCTTTATGATCTTTACGTAGCTATCGTATAATATACTCCACAGCCCCATTCTATTTGTCAAGGCCCCTATACGAAGCTTACCCTTATTAATGCCCTCTTTATCGCGCGGTCTCCTTGTTGCAGCTGAATTAGTGATGAAAGATGCACTCTTTGTTTAGGGGATTGCTTGCGAAGCTGTTCATCAACCAGTCGTAGTTGCAGCTGTCCTTCAAGCAAATGCAACCAGGGGTGGCCTGGCTCTTTATCCTTTGGGTCATCGGTACAATCGGCCGGCATGGAACCAGATGCAAGCAACCCTACACACTAAAGCGACCTCAACCTTCCGACCTTTAGGATTTCTGGAGCTACTTGCTGACGTTACCTTAGGGATACTCGCTTACTCTCCTCTTTGCATGTGGAGAAGGTCTCAGGCACTGCGATCGTTGGGAAGCACCAATCCTCAGAAAGCAGCCTTGAGCCGACCCTGGCAAAAACGAAACGAGCTACTCGAAGAGGGTTTAGGGTTTAGGGTTGAGGATCAGGGGCTGAGGTTATTACAAGCAGGTGAGCTGGATCATAAGGAAGTGTAGGTCTCGGTGAAAAAATTCCCGGGATGTATTTTTGCAGGGGCAGCCTTGGGAGTCAAAGCATTTCAGTCCCATCCTGCTCCCTCTTTCGACTAGGCCCTGAAACCCAAACCCAAGCTTTGCACAAATACAGGGTTTAGGGTTTAGGGCAAACCCTAAGGCCCTAAATCCTCAACCCTAAACCCGAGATAGTCAAAGTCACGCATGCAAGAAGACTCCCAGGCCCTCCCACAGAACACCCCGTTGAGCCCGGACGGATCCACGGGTTTAGGGTTTTAGGGGCTTAGGGTTCGGGGTTAGCTGTGCTGTGTTTCTGCGCTTTCCCGGCTGGCGAACAGAGTCCTGGATGCGAAAGGCTTCGGGGTTACGGTTACGGGTTTGGGTACTCTAGCTTGCACCCGCTCCCGACCAAGAAGTGCTCAAACATACGGCTTAAGCAACATGCCCTCAAGATGTGTCTGATCAGCGGAATCAGCGGCAGAGGATGCTGTCCTTTACTGTCTTCAAGGCCTCAAGGACGACCCTACCTAAACCCTAAACCGCACCCCAAACTGGCGCCAAGGATGCTTGGTATGTGGCGTTGGACCTTCCTGACCACTGGTGTCGTCAGGGTCTCGTGGAAGGCGCCATTGATTTCTTTTTTGTGTGCATGGCCATTTGTCAGCATGATTACCCGGCTCTCGCGCCATTGACCTCGTCTCGACATGTTCCGAGTGTGACCGCTGCAATCTCTGGAGCTTGCAAGCTGAGTTCCGGATTGTGCGAGTGTGAGAGAGCCCAGTCTACTGCCCAAACCATTCTAGAGTCAGAGTGTACATCGTAGTCGGACTGAGATGGTGGCTGGTTTGGCAAGTGGCCGCGCTGCATCATGCGATCTTCCACTGCCTGTCCTATGCTGTGGCAGGAGGGAGGCTACAGTCAGTGAAGGGAACGGTGGCGACGCCGACAACATCCTGGCAACAAAGCCGGAAGGCTTCCCGGTTGCCCTGATCGTGCTTCGCATGCTTACGACCGCTGTGCCTTTCGTCATGGTCGTCGTCATAACTGCCCTGGTCCATGGTGCCGCGGCCCTTGTCTGTTCTCCTGCCGAAGGGCATCGGATCAGGTCCATCATCTTGGTCTTCTGTACCATGGTGCCAGGTTGGGCAGCCGTATACCTATGCGCGAGGGCCTCCACAAGTCATGCTTGGTCCACGGCTGGCTTCCTCTTCTGCACCTGGGCCCTCGGACTCAAACTTGTAGTTGAGGCTTCTTGCAATTTCAACTCAGTCGCCATGAAAACAGCCTGGTCGGTCGTGAGCATGGCCATTGACGCCGTTCAGCAGACTTGGCTTGTCGCCCTTTCAGCTCATCGACTACACTCGCTGCAGAGATCTGCAGGGAACCAGTTCTTCCCAAACTTGATGGCGAGGGCGTATTGCGCAGCGGCGGGGTTTGTCCTTTTCACGATTGCTTTGGTCACCGTCAACGGCCTCAAGGACTTGTGGCTCCCGACAAAGGACATTGGCAGTTTTCTTGCGCCACATGTGCCGGCATTTTGCCTTCGGCACTTTGTCGCTGGTGTGGAAATCTTCCTTATTGGCGAGTTCGTCTTCCTTTTTACTTATGTCTGTCTGGGTTTCTCGTTGGTTGGGCTGGTTGTCGTGATGTGCCTTGTCGCGATCAAATTTTGCGTCGGCGTCCTGCTTGCCTATTGTCGGATCTTGGGACACTTAACTGCAGCAAGACGAGTGGCTGAGACGTCAAACTGCGGACGGAAGGTCAATGGCCTCCAGGCTTTGCAGAGGGGCGAGTGTGCACTTCGCAAGGAAATCTTTGGCTTCGCTCTGTGTTGCTTCTTGACCAGCCTCATTCAGGAACCGTTGGCCTACGTGTTCCAGACAGAACCCCTGGCTGTTCTTCTCATCATTTGTGGGAGGCTCCTGGGCTGCACAATGGGTGCTTGGTTCCTGTCCAACTCTTATCGTCTCTCCAAGCCTGCTGGCCTCCCTACCTTGCCTCGCCGCTGTGTGACGCGCAAATCTCCTCCACGACAGCGTCGGACAACGGATGCAGCCTGGCAGGCGAAGGTCGCAGAATTGTCGACGCGCGGCATCACAGCAAGGGAGTTGCTGGAGTTCTACAAGCAGCTGGGCAGCGGCACCATGCCACACTACAGTGCAGGCATGCACACCACCGGCGATGTGGTGCGACAAGGCATCATCCCGATTACCAGGTCCGGGCGTTGCTCCTATGCCGAGGTGCAGGGTCGTTTTAAACACGTTTAGGTTTAAACGGTTTAAACTTAAACGTGTTTAGCCAGTGGGTGGATGTTTGTTTATTTGTTTAAAACTCTGTCGTCGCATTGAGATGTTTAAACCATGGTTTGAACATCTGAAGAACGGCGTTTAAACATGCTTAAACACGCTTGTGCTAACACCAGTTTCAAGCACATTCGGAATGTGTGTCACCGGGGATTAAACACGTGCTTTAACATGGGCTTAAACACATTCGGGATGTGTGTCATGCAGGGAACTGTTTAAACATGTGTTTAAACATGGGTTTAAACACATTCGGCATGTGCGGCAGTCAGGCAACTCTTTAAACATGTGTTTAGAGATGGGTTTGATTTAAACACATTCGGGGCACTCAGGGAAGTGTTTAAACATGGGTTTAAACACATTCAGGATGTGTGTCATGCAGGGACCTGTTTAAACATGGGTTTAAACACATTCGGGATGTTTGTCATACAGGGACCTGTTTAAACACATTCGGCATGTGCGGCAGTCAGGCAACTCTTTAAACTTTAAACATGTGTTTAGAGGCGGGTTTGATGTAAACACATTCGGGGCCCTCAGGGAACTGTTTAAACATGTGTTTAAACATGGGTTTAAACACATTCGGCTAGGAGTCTGGGAGTCCACGGCTTCGGGCTCAGGGTGTACAAAGGCCCCAGGCCCAGCATTACTGTAGGCCTGCCCCCAACCTCGCCCTAGGCGTAGGTCCACACGATCAGCCTCGTGTTTGATGCAACCTGGTGTAGACATGTTTGAACATGGCTAATGAGAGGATTCTATGAATGCGTTCAAACACGTATGTTTAAACATTTCGCATGATGTTTAGTTTAATGGGTTTACACATGTTTAAACTGTTTAAACATGACTCGTCAGAGGGTTCTCTCGGTTTAAACATTTGGCGTTTAAACATCGGTGGTTTAAACAGTTTAAACATAACCCCCTGCCCAACCCTGCCGAGGTGACAGGCAGAGAGCCCCTGAGACCGGCCAAAATGGTCACACACTCCTGGCGGAGCCTCTTCAGAGACCTGGTGGCTG
>CAJNJA010013489.1:0-12636 GCA_905231915.1 Symbiodinium necroappetens | reverse complement strand
ATTCAGGTTTGTTCTGCACAAGGGAGCACTCCTTTATACAATGGGGTGGGTGACATGCTTATTTAGTTGGGGCCCCCCCCCCCCCCCCTCGCGCCTTTTATAAGGACTCCGGGCGTTGTTAAAAGTTACCCCGCCCGCATTTTATAAACCCTAATCTGCCCCAGACCCCAAACTTTACTATAAAATGGGGGGGGGGGGGGTTAACCCCACGTGGGTATTTTGGTTGGGATAGCTTGACGAGGTATTGTTGTCATGATTTGGAGAGTTGTTCGGCTGAGAGGGGGCCATAAGAAGATGAGCGTGTACAGTACGAATAACTCCGTGTGAATGTGGGAGAGCGACGCCCCTGCATCGGCAACTGCATGGACAGCAGTGATGGATGCACTTGCCGATGCCACGAGTTCTTCAGAAAACTTGCGTAGCAAGAGCTCCGAGTCGGATAGATTTCCCAAGCGTTTCCAACAGTGTAAGCTTGGCCTTTTGTGCTGTGCATGCTGTCGGCCAAAAGGTCCCCACAGTGGGCTGGAGTCTCAGAGAGCGGAGAGCACGAGAGAGGAAGGAGAAACCCTACAAAGAAAGAAGCGGAGGAAGAGGAGTGCGTGTCTGTCGCAACTCACTGCAGGTAGTGCCAGACAAATTATTGGCGAGAGCAGCAGCAGCTTCCACTGCGGCGGAGGCATCCAACACAGTACCGCACAAAGTGTTTGGAAATGTTTGGGCTCCGTGAGAGGCAAGCTGTCCAAGGTCGCTTAAACTTCCTCTGCCACCAATTAGTGAAACTTGTGCAACGAAAGCTTCCTTGTGACGCCTCATATACAGTACAATGCATAGATTATGGATGTATGATTTCTGTTTTCGGAAGCCTTGCACATTCAGACCAGGCCTGAAAGCCACAGACGTTGTGAAACTTCAAAAGGCTTGCTTGGCATGAGTCGTGTGGGTGGCTTTCTGGATGACTTCCAGGCCCGCACTGTGTTGGGCGAAGTTCTGGGGTTGGATCTGGTCGTCGATCCCGATGTCGAGCACGCGCGAAGCTCAGCTTTTCTTCGGGCACTGCGGTGAATTGTTTGGGCACTGCTGTGATTTACTGCCTATCTCCATTGGCTAGCAATCCAACACACGATCGGTTTGCCTTGAGGCATGTCTGTCGCGTGTTTGGTGCAGGTAGCGTCCAGCTGAATCTTCCCTTTTAAAGAGTCAGCCCTGAGATGCCCTCAGCACTCTCAGAAGAGCTGAATAGCTGCAAAAGACATGAGGCGATTCAAATTGGGCTTGCTAACGCCTCTCTAAACTAATTTCGATGGGTCTCAAGCAACGGCAGGTGCATGCGACAGCTCTCCCTGTGAACCTGTTGATCGAGCTTTCCCCTCCCGGCTGTTCCAAGTGCCCTCCTTGCTAGAGTTGTTTGGCAACATTCGTGGTGATTACTTCGTGCGCACGGAGTTTTCTGGCACGCATCAGTTCAATTTTCTGTTGTCTGGACTGGGCCTTGGGTGACAAGCACTTGTGGATCACGACTTTTGACTTTTAACTCAGACGTTTAAGTTCCATGACATCTTTCCGAGCAAGACGCGGGAGATAATGCACTTGAGACAAGTAGGCAACAGGAAGGAATTGGTAGGGACAGGTACAAGGCACGTGGATAGTATACTGTATATAGTGTAGGCCAGTGTAGGCACAGGGAACCGGGCAACACGGGGAATCGCTTGGCATCAGCCCTGTGAGCAGGTATTGCAAATCCCCCGCCATGCAACCGCACGATACCACCTATACAATCCTGACATGGCGGTACTCCAAGCATGAAAGCCCCTGCAGGTTGAGCCCCTGGCACGTGTGTGAGCATCATGCAGCCTAAGGCTTTGACCGGAGACGCTCTGCAGGCTCTGTTCCTCCCAGCTGTATAGAACCATGTGCCTAGCTGATCAGGTGGCCCGACAGGCTCACCTTACAGAGACTTCGCTGGCAGAGCTGCCGGCAAACCCAGCTACTTGTAGTCTTGTAGAGCTTCGCCTGTGACACTCCGTGAAGCGCTCCGGGACAGGCTCGAGCACTTGTCAGCAGCACGTCAAGTTCACCGCATTCAGGATGCGCAGGCCTTGCAAACTGCTCATGCATGAATGTCGTTGCCAGTGCAGTTGGGGTTTGGGCCAAGCCTAAATCTTCTACATCAATGCCGGGAATGCTCAGCAGCAACCTCTGCAACTACAAGACATGGACTTACAACACATATATTGAAAGCTTTGCTTGCGGGCCATCGTCCGCGTCGTGAGTCGCTGCACTGTGCAGATGACAGCAAACGCTTAAGGAGCCCACAGTCGACAGGACCTTAGGAACCCATGGCGGCTGGCAGCCGCTTGAACCACTGCCTCATGGAACTGACGAAGCAGTGCCAGGATGTCCTCGAGGAGAGATCTGAGCCGAGTCACCTTGGTGCCTTGTTGAGTCTCCGCGCTGGCAGCTGCTCAGGAAAACCGGAGGCTGGAGACGGAGGTGCAAGAGCTGGGTGGAAAGCTGCGTGAGGCAAAAGGAGGTCCGAAGGAGCTTGGCTGTTGGATAGCGTTCCTCCTTGTGTGATTTGTGATGACGAGCCTTCTTGATGAGAAACGAACCGCAGAGTTCAGCTCAGGAGTCGTTGGAGCCAGAGGTGCTCGAGATCGATCATCCCTTTGCTCCAGGCACCGTCGCAGCCACTCCTAGTTTCGAGCTGACAGCTGACCGCAGCAGCCTGACAGCTCATCATGCCCCTTTGCAGAAGCGGTTTCCAGAACGACCAATGGCCCACGTGTATCCTTCGACCACCTTGTTTGCGACTTGCCTGCGTAAATAAGCGTGCACTTATACTGGAAGAGGCTGTCGTTTGAGGCTTGTGAAAATCCGCTGTCTTTTGGACTTTGACTAGGGAAGCCGTGTTGACCTTCACAACCTATGACCTTTGTTTGCAATACCTCGTATAGGGCCATTAGTGCACTTCGCTTGTATAGCAACCATCTGAGACGCACTCGACTGCAGACGTCTTGAGTTCAAAGCTGAAAAGTGGCCAGTTGTCCGCGCGGTTGATTTCGTAAGCTGGCAGACGTCTCGGAAGGCTGCGCTTGAGGGCACCGTGTCGACACTCAAAGTCTTTGTAGTTGTGTCTTTTCCGTTTGGCTTGACTGCATGCGAAGGCACAAAGCCAGCTTGGGATGAATCCACTTCCAAGTCTCCGAGCCCCACGAAGGCCAATGCGAACAGAGTGGCGCGGCAGCAGCATTGGAGAATAGAGCTCCGTACGCGCAGCGCTAACACGCCCTCGCCTCCAAGGTAGCTTTGGACTCAGGCGCAGATGAGGGACCACCGGAGGTGGAAACATTGTCTGGTTTGAGGACTCCCCATATGATGAATCCTTCGGCGCTTCAAGTAGTGCTTCTCTGACCTGTCAGGATTGGTATGTTGAGGAGTCCCACGGTATTCCCCGGAGAGTGACTTTCACGCAGCTCACGCGCTGCACGGTCTTGGCAGCTCCAGCACTGCATGCTGATCATGTCTGAGGAAAGCACCCTGGAGCATGCCAGAGCTACTGCAACTGATCCGTGGAGAATGCTGTGCAGCACCAGGCACGGGTCCGCAACAACCCCGATATGCCCTTGGCCGAAAGTTGTGCACAAGACAACATTCAAAATCCACGGCTCTGAAAAGACGACTAAACTGGTAGCAAGTGCCACAAGTGGCCGGCAGCGCTTTGCTTTCAGGCCGCGGAAGCATCGTACAACGCTTCGCCGATGGTATGCTTTTCAGGACCATGTGCGTACTGGCCATTGGAGTCGCTTGGAAAGCAAGGGTTTGCTGCTGTACATAGCACATAAGCCGCCCATCCAAGGCGAACACTGTTTATATTGGCCTCCTGGCAGGATCACAGCATGTATAGCCGGGATCCTAAGTCGGCACTTCACGTCCAGCTGAGGATATGTGGCAGATGCCCACCTAACGAACAGCTACAACCGTATGATGGGAGTCTTGGAGACAGTTGTCTTGGAAGTTACGGCAATTTTGGCAATGATCCGGAACACATGCCGACTTGAATGTGACCTTCGGCACTACTGCCCAGGACTGGATCATTATCAGCCTGCTGTCTATCCGGACATTCTTTTTGCAGTGTGGCCCCATGCTCGAAACGTTGATTCCCCTTGATCCAACAGGGCTTCAAGCCCTTCCAAGCCCCCAACGCATAGCATCCCATAGCGCCATCGCGTCTGGGACTGGCATGGCCCCTCGGCCCCGCAGCTCCGAGGTTCACCTTGGAGCTGATGGTGCGCATTCTCGCAGAGAAGGTGTCGTTCTTTACAGGTGAAGAGACTTAGCTGTAAGAAAGTAGGCGCTTCTGCTTGCTGCCCAAGTCGTCGTCCAGTCAGATGTTGAGGACATGTGGTGGAACGTGTTCGATGTCTTCCTGGCTACATGCTCGGTTTTTGGTTGGTGTTCCTGTGTGCCCTTGCATATGTTGAATGAGTTTTGATGACGCATCTTCAGGTTTTGAACGCCATCATTGAATTGTCGGCCCCGGAGGGCGTGATAGATCTGCCGCAGCCTAAGCTGCTTCAAGCTTGCCGGTGCATATTGCTGGCCTTGCAGCTGTTCAGAAGTAGAGCTGGAATAGTAACTCAAAGCCCAAGCTCTCCCAGCTTTGTTCGCTCGGGACTGCAACGCTAATTGCTGGCTGTGTGAGTTCGCTGTTCTGCAAAACGGAAGCTACAGCTTCGCTGCAAAGGACGTCTCCCCTCCCCGGCTGCTGTCGTGCCTGTACGCCCGATGCGTAAGCCGAGGTCGTTACTGCGAGTCTTCCGCGTCTTCCGACTGGTCCGCGTAGTAAGAGTGGTGCGAACAGCTCCTCGACTTCACGCTGTGATAGCAACGAAAAATACAGATAGAGCATGCCAAGAAAAGTGTGGTGTCATTTGCCATGAGGTGGAGACTCTTGACTCTTGAGTTGGGTCATGCTCTCATGTTGGATGATCCCAAGATGTTCCAAGGTGAAGGCTTTGAGGAGCTTGCGTACAATGCTCTTCGCAATGCTGAACTCCTTCTCTGCGACTTGGGCCGACCCACTGGATGCTGACAACAGTGCTACACCACCTTCAACATGACGCTTGAATTGTTTCGCCAATGGCCGCCAAGGCCCTTCTGTGGGCCTTCGTTTTGATCGGCATTGTCATGCAACATCGATGCATCAAGCCCCATGTGGAGCCTTCGAGGGATGCAGGAGTGATCACATCGCCCCCTTGCTTAGGTTCGTCTTCAGCGTGATTTTTGATATGGCGATCTCATACTCTTATGATTCAATGGATCCTAGCAGCAGTGGCGACAGAGCCGAGGTCGAGAGGCCGGGCGCATAGTTGCAGCATGCGAGCAGATGCGAGCGTGCTGCTGGCTGCTGGATGCCTTTGAGGATAAACAGGTACTTCTCCACGCTCTTTGACACGCGACATGCCAGCAGTGGGGCATTGCTGTGAAGGTGGCTTTATCGTGCCTGACCATGCCGAGGATGGTTGCTCTTTTCTGCTCCATCACTGGAGGAAATGACTGGTGGATGTATGCGGAACTCTTGCGAGGCATTTACTTTGGAGAGGTGTGTCTTGGCTTTTGCAAACCCAAGGTGTTTGTGAGGTTTCAGTGCTGCTCATGTCCTGGCTCAGGTATTTTGTGCTTTTTGCCTTCTACGTCGGCTTGAGCTCGGTTGGCGTCTTGAATGTTGTCTGGCCCTCAGCAACGACCTTGCCTTGGTCTCGCCCCTCTGCTAAGCCGGGCTCTGCTAAGCGCTAAGGTAACAGGGATTTTTGTCGACAGTGCGGTGTGCACTCGCACAGAGGACTCTTTTGAGCTCCGGCTCCGGGATTTCCGCGCGGGTCACTTTCATGCGCCTTTGAAGTTCACAAGCTTGCAGCTTTCGGCAGGATGAGGTGGTGGAGTCTTGGACGGAAGACCAAAAGAGAACTGCAGAGGAAGTCAGGAGAATCTTCAAAGAGGCCATGCCACGCAATTTAGCCTTCCGCCGTCAGCTCACACTTGCTATTTGCACAAACCTGCACCCTGCAGGCAGATCGCGGCTCAATCGCATAAGTGCAAGGACTCTTGAATGCATTTGCCGGCAGAGGTGCCATGTCATCCAAGGAGACATGAGTGGTTCCATGACATACAGGGAGCTGGAGAACCATTTGCAGAACCCCTGGGTCAAGGCATACTTCTCGGGTGGCTCTTCTGCAGATCAGCTGTTGTTCCTAACTTCGCATTGCCTGATGAGCCCTTACATAGTCTCAACTTCGCGTGCTATTGAAGAGTAGCGTAAGATTGGCATAGGCCCGAGGCCGCATTGGCTATTGCTTTCCCGGGCTCCCTGTCCTTTCCCCACCAAATGCCTTCCCTGCAACGTTCGAAACTTTATAGCTGCCAGATCGCAGTGGTGAAACGAGAACCAAGATGCTTGACCAGTCCAGCTCGCAGAAAAGAGTTCCAGGACCATCCTTGCTGCTGGCTATGCGGACCCAAGCAAAAGCATCAAGAACAAGTAGGTGTTCCGAGCAGAGGGGCTGGAAAGTTGACATCTTCCTTTTGAGAACCTCTTCTGTGTGGTACAGCAGTTTAAGGCAATCTGAAAAAGATTGTTCCCTTTTAACATCCATGAAGAGCCGCGAGATGGGAATCTACTACTACGTAAATTCCGATCCGAACGTTTCAGCAATGCCAATCCGAATTTACAATGGCTCCGAGGGGGGTAGCAAACTTGTAGAAAACATTCCAGGCCCGGCAGCAATTGATTTGTTCTTTGTTTGTTGGAGCTCGGCTCCCCACAAAGCCGCCACCTACGCCACACCACCCCCAGCCGCACAAGTAGCATCTGTTAGTTGTCCGGCGAGTTGCTTTGCACTTCAGAGTGGCACACTCAGTCGCGTTGAGTTCATGTGTTTCCTTCTAAGAGACGTGTGGCGTTGCTTCTGCTCCGTGATGGGCTATTGTGATGTTCCAGCGATTTGGTCAACGCCAACGAGCCGTGCTGCATATGTCATACCTTTACCAGGTATGGATATCGATGCCAGCGAAGCAGTTGGGCTCTGAGCATCGAGTGTGCTGTGGACTTGCAACAGAGAAGGAATATAGAAGCTTGGAGATCACTCATTTGACCGAGGCGATCATCTTCACGCTAATGGATTCGGATCGGGACAATGCCGACTGCTTGCAGTGCAAAGTTGCAACCAACTGTAAGCTACTGGCGAAATGCACGAAGCTTCGGACAGGCTGCCACTTGCTCGTTTGAACCCGGATGTTGTTGATAACGGTGATGACCATGATGTAGGTGATGCGGGTGATGATTGCAATTGCGCTGGCAACGAAGATAGTGGCAATGTTTTTGCTGAGAGTGGTGTTGGCAGCGGCGATGGTGGCAACGCTTCGACAGCACGTCTTGGTAAACGTGCGAGCTGAGGAAGTCACGATTGACGAGTTTGTGGACGGAACGATGAAGCTGAAAGGGTCCCGCCATTCAATTCTCTTGACGGATGTCAGCTAGTGGAGATGCGTCCGGGAGCGAACCTACCTTGCGAGGCATGCGAAGAGTATCGACATATTGTCAGTCATGTACGACAATGCCAAATTTCAGGCAGCTTTAAGCATCGGCGCAGTGCCGGATCTGCGACTCTCATGCCGGAATGTGCTCGACAGGCGAAATTCAGCATCTTTTGCTCACACGTCGAAGACCAGCTGGTCGACATGAAGAACCTCATAACCCCAGGCATCAGCAAAGTTACTGCGCATCGTAATACCCAAATCTTTGCAGTGCTAGGAGCTGGTGACAAGATGGAGAGGTGCCGGTCAAAGGGCAAGAGTGAAGGGACGGTCAGCTTGCTGCGCGATCGCCTTTTCAGGATGTATCGCCCAGCGAACCAGCAGGTTGATTACGTGAAGTGCTTCAACAAGCTGCTCGGCAGAGTCAGGCCAAGCCTTCATCCCGTTGGCTTTAGCAGCAAGAAAGAGTCCTGAAACAACCTTCTATACGGCCAGTATGTACAAGTGAAAATACCAACAGCTCATGCATGAAGCTCCAGGCCCCAGGCACTCCCGAGGCTATAGAACGTTGAGCCTCACATACATTGGACACGAAAGTGATGTGCGGAAATATCGCAGCAGGTTTGCGCCGCAGACTCATGGGCATAAACAATCATTGGAGATATTCCTCATCCGACAAGGAATGCACAAGTTGTCGCTCAACAGGCGGGATACTGCCCATCCAGGTTTGCCTCCAATCTTCAAACACGGGGCAGTATCGCAAAGCATGTAGGAATGTTTGTTCGCCAGCCCCGCATAAGCACGGCTGCATCACTTGAGAAGCATGTCGAGAACTCCTCCCATTGGATGACCCCATTTCTCCAACGTCCACTCTCTCACCACAAACGGGCTTAAACGAGACCCATGCACAAAACAATAGGACTCTAGGCGCAGTTGGCGTCCTCGAATGTACCACATCGACTGCACTGCCACACATTCCTCGCAGAACAGCTTCCAAGCATTGCGACACAGAGCTGGATTTACATAACTGCGCTTCCATCTGTGAACCTTTTTGAGCGCATGGTGAGGTTGCGCACGGCCGATCTGGGCCAGACAGCAGACCCTGCTCCAGATGATTTGAGATGTGATCCAATTCTTCCAACCCATCATGGCTAGCAAGTATATTCGTTCGCGAGGACAGCTGAAGGCTTTCCCGCCTTTTTTGGACTCCTCAGAATGTTGGCTCTGCGCAGTGCATATTGAAGGTGCACACTGAGGATATGCAACTTACTAAATGTCTTTGTCGTACCGTGGCCATAGCATGCATGCAGTGTCACGGCTGCCATCCATCATTCGATACTAGCGGCTAACGAATCACCTTCCGATCACTAGTCACGCTGACCTGGGGAGATTTATTTTCAAGCGGTTGGATTAGTTTGGGTGCAGAGTGCAAAAGCACTCTCCGCCCCTGGTGGAATTGTCAGCAAGCGTCACCGGGCACGCATTGGTCCGCAGCAGGTCTCGTGGCAGATGATTTGGTACGCCCGCCGGGATACCAAACACTGTTTCGACAGGAAAGAAAGGGCTGCGATGCGGATAGGAGTCTATGCTTGTAGCGTTCAGCTCAAGGGCCGAGGCAGAAACCTATGCCTTCACCCGAGCTGCATTAGGTCCCTAGGTGAATCAAGGCCAGACGGCGGATCCCAAAATCCTGAGTGCATTGCGTTTTTCTCAGCTTGGCATGATAAGCAGACATCCAGAGAGATGGTCTGAGTAGCCGTTGATCTCTTGAAATGTGAAAATTCTTCATGGTTCTACGCGGCTTGGAGCCAGGAATGTTCTGAAACCAGCTGTGCGCGGTGTTTGACTGAGAAGTGAAGGGTTTGAGCATTTCTTGCATGGTCAGAATCTGCATGTGGACCCAGGTGGTGGCTTCCTTTCTCGTCAGCAGCTGCCTTCCAGGAGGCCGTATCCAGGCCATCGAGGTTCAAACTGAATCAGCATGTTGATCAACAAGATCAGTCGCATCAGAAGCTCAAGCATGTAACGGCAATCAGCATGTTCAAACGATGGCTCCAAGTATGCTGCGTCGTGTGATTTTGGGGCTTCAAAGCTCCTCGCATGCCTCACGCACAGCCTCTTCAACTTGTACTGTGCGTGCTATACCCGGGCTCAAGTTTCCTCGGAGGGCTTCGGCATGTGTCAAGAGCGGGTTTCAAAACCGGGCGCGATTTGGATAACATGTGTGTGCAAGAGCTGCTGCTCGGAACAGTCAACTTGCGCCCTGCCACAAACCTAGCATGTGCGGATGCAGTTCTCTCACACGAGCAAAGCGTATTGAATATCAGGACATTTGCAGGGGCATGCGACACCCGATGGTTTCCACGAGCGTGCCCGACCCAATGCCACGAATTTCCAGTGCCTAGTTCTAGCCAAACTGTGCGGACGAGGCATTTTTTGTGCCGTTACACTACTTTGCTAATGCTGGTGATCCCCTTCGTGGAGAATTTCCACGGTCCCCCCCTGATGAAGCCCCGAAGTGTCATATGATTGGGTGCACGCCTACGCGTTCCGTAGGTCAGCATGCTTAAAGCACCTGTGGCTGCACATTGTCTTCGAAGGAAGATGTCCTGGCAAGTCAAGCTCCGACGGCTAGCAAAAAGATCCGGCTTGAAACTCGCCTGTCCAGCTTGTCCTAGTTCTCTTCTCGTTGTTCCGGCTGCTGACGGGGTGGTTGAGTCTGTCCGAGAAGCCTAGTCGGCCTAGTGGTTAGGATTCTGTAAACACCTCCTGGACATTTGCAAACGGCAAGCCGGGCCTGGAGCCTCTGCATGGAAACAGGCCTATTCTTTCCTAGGTTTTCCGGCACGACGACGTCAGCAAAGCAAGAGAATCACAGCATGTGAGTATAGAGCTTTCGTCCCGTGGCTGTCAGGTGCTGACTACACACGACCAACACTGTGTGTGCTGTCAACAAGAAATACTGGTGATATTTCTCGATTTCCTCGTAAATGATCCACAGCCTGTTGCTGCAGGCTTCCGGAAAGGCAGCAGGATCGAGCCATAGCTCCAGCAGCCCATGGTCATGCAAAGCCCCTGCTGGACGGTGAGTAAGCTGAGGTCATGCAAGAGCCACTGAGAAAGCGTGCAAGGTTCAAGTCTTGACACGGTTTTTCCTTACAGTTTGGCGTATCGAATGCCTGAGTGAGAGAGAGAGAGAGAGAGAGAGAGAGGGAGAGAGAGTTTGGCTATGCAAGACAGGTTCTTGAGCTTCGTGCAGCGGGTGGCTGCCAAAGGACCCGTCTATGAGAATTGCAGGCCCGCGCATGTGGTGCAGTTTTTTTCCGTCAGAGCTTTATTGCCCTATGCAGGCACTAAGGTCGAGGAATTGGCTGAGTTGTGTTGACTTGGGATCGATCTGCAGATCCGACAGATGCAATCTGAAAGTTCTGCGCACGGTCCCACAGCTGGTTGACATTTTGTCCCAAGCACTCCCAGCAGACGCATGCCTGACAGGATTCTAGCCCCAGATGGCCAAATACTGTGCACTGTTGACAAGAAGAAGCTGAACTGGTATGTGGGGTTCTGAGTTCTGGGGGCAGCTGATAATTTGATGTTGAAGCCTGTTGAAGGCCAGGCTGGAAACCCACGCCTGCCCGAGACATTTTGAGACTGTTGCCTGGCACTTTCCAGGTGAGGCGCGGACTTGCCCGGTGCTCGCCTCATGGAATCCGTCGTGCATCGTCACTTATCCTCGTTTCGCCGACGGTCTGAGGTGCGGCTTGAATATGATTGTGCTTACTTAAGTGTGTGCGTTTGGTGACTGGCAGGCACATCCAGGCTTTTCTTGAGACCTAACGATGAATTGAAAGAGGTTTCTCGTTCTTCCGAGGTTCGAGGACGGCCTGCCGGGACCCCCGGGCGGCCGTCGTGGCTTTGACTCTCACCGTTGCCACATGTGCGATCAGTTTCTGAGTCACAAAACTTGCCTGCAAGCCAGCAAGATGCCATGCAAGGACTGACTGCATACGGCTTCTCTTTGAGCCCCGTGGTCGTTTCGGCATTCGAAAGGAGCTGGGGCAAGCTGCTCAGCTTGCACGACTTATAATGCTTCTTAAGTGTGACGTGTGACGCTGACAGAACGGCTAATAAGCATCAGCGTCCGGCGGCAGAGTTTAAGATGCGCTTATGCGTGCGGTTGTCGAGATTATCACTGTCGGCAGAGCATGGCACAGTGTGTGCCCCACCTCTTTCAGCTGCGGATTGTTTTGCTGGTTGCTCTTTCGGCCGACAAAAGACAAGAAACAAGAAAGTACCGACCGTGCGATTTAGGAAGGCTTCATTGTGAGGACAGGCTCATACCTGTACTGGAATCTGGACGAAAGCACAGCATCTCAGGTTGTGCTCTGCGGCATCAGTCAGAGAGCCAGACACGACATGAGTCTGATGTTCTAGGTCGTCTGCGAATGTCCCTGACGAGCACATGCAGCAGCCGACTCCTTAGTTGAAATTTGGTCGCAGCTTCGAATTTGACAACTTGACATGCAAGCAGAGACGACGAAGTCCCTGACCAGGCGAGAGCGATTCTATACGCCCGGATGCCAACAACTCCGGGACGTGGTTCGCTACAATGCCAAAGCTTGAGCAGGTCTGCCAAGGAGAATCGCTGCGTGGTTTGTGGCAGCGATGTCCATTTGGCCAGATACAACCTCGTGTCTGGGCCATGGCTTAGCGCAACGCGATGGCCTGCCTCTGGAGAACGAGCACCGTGTGGGTATTTTTGCTCTGAAAAGCCTTGTGATGAAAGAATTGAAGCAAACGACATAAGGACACAGCTCTTTCTTCATATTAAACTACACTGGCATTAGAAGGGAGATAATAAAGAACTGAAGCACCAAGATCGTGGATTCCGTGCTCAATTTCTAAAGATATAAACGTACCTCTGTTTCCTTCTTACGTTACCCTTTGTTCAATCGAATGAAGATAACGAAGAGAGTTCTTTATTAAATTTAATCAAAATAAACATTCATCATTTCCTTCACTCATTTCTTCTTTCACTCTCCCTTGGCAGTTAAGTAATATGAAGTTAGCCGGGTTTCGCTTCATTTCCATCTCCTCTTTGTG
>CAJNJA010013488.1:869-12464 GCA_905231915.1 Symbiodinium necroappetens | reverse complement strand
TACGTACGTACATATATATATATGTATATATAGATATATACATATATATATATAGATACATATACATATATATATACACACATACATACATACATACATACATACATACATACATGTACATATAAATGCATGACGACCCCTCCGTTCCCTCAGAGAGGGGTGCTGGCACAGTCATCCTGAGGGCCGAAAGATGGCCAGCTCCTGGCAAAGGGGCACCGTCAGCTTCAAGAAGCCCTACGGTTGATGATCTATATCCTGCATGACCCATAATAAGGAATCAGGAAGAGACCATAGTTCCCATAGTTTAGGGTCCTTAAAGGTAGTGCAGGGTTTACATCATCAACCGTACTATAAACCCTAAACCCGAAACCCCTAAACCCCTATTTAAACCCTAAACCCTAAACCCCTAAACCCTGAACCCTAAAGCGCTAGGTACTGGTTTCAGAGTTCCTCCTGGGCATCACGGCCGGTGATGTGGTCGTATGGCCTCAGGACTTGACCATGGCCTGGGGAGGAGGCGTGGGTTTACGGTTTAGGGGTTTAGGGTTTAGGGTTCAGTGGTATTTGAGGGCTTTCGGTTTCGGGTTTCAGGGTGCCAGATCTAGGCGAGTTTGGAAGATTCCGAGTTTCAGGGTTTGGAGAGTCTACGGTATTTTGGAGCTTGAGATTAAGCTTTGTGCAGGACAATAGGGCTTATAGCCTTTAAGCACGCCAAGGCTAATTAGTGCGTATGATTGTCATGACCAATGCAACAGAACGTCGCGCTCCTACGGCTGCCGTTGCTGGTACCACTAGTTTGTGAACTGAGTGGGCTCACAATTTGAACTTTTGGCTTGGACCATGCACATCCTTCCTCAGAACTGAGCTGAGCCATTGTTCTACGAATGTGCTTGCTACAACACTCTTATCCTTTCTTTTCTTCTCTCTCTATCTCTGTCTTTCACTGGTCCTCCCAAATCACGAGACAGGTCCTGTAGCACTTGACGCCAACTGCCAGCGCAGGCGTGTACTTTGCCTTGGCCAGCGGTCTCCTGAGCTTCCTGAGCGGTGTGTGCCTGGTCTTTGCTGAGCTCCTTGGCAGTGACCCTTCACAGTCGTCCTGGTCGTCATCATAGCATGAGTGGTGGTAGTGGTGGTGGCAGCCGTCGCCGTCGTTTTTTTTGCAACAGCAGCAGCAGCAGATGGTGTTGTCGTTGTTGTCGTCGTAGCTTTCACGACAACAACAATAACCGTGCCAAATCTAGTACTAGAAACGTGAACCTAGAATCCACTACTCTTCGGCACAAGCCTGAAGCTCCAAAGCCAAAGCCCCGAAAGCTTTGTCTGCCCCTGAAGCCGCTGGCAAGCATAAGCTCTCAAGACTACTCCCTGGTTCTTAGTAGGGAATGGGGGAATGGATCCCTATGATAGTCCCTTAAGGTCCCTTATAGTAGTCCCAAAAACCCATTCCCCCATTCCCTACTAAGAACCAGTCAGACTAGCCGTGCACCTGAACGGCAGGTCCGAGGCAAGTAAACCGTCATTTCCCTAGAGCCCAATAGGCAAACAACAAGAATCAGTGAACTCAAACCCGGTACCCTGATGCCCAACCTAAACTTGAGTGTTCGAGGGCCCAAACGGCCTGTCAATGACAGAGGCATGTAATTCACAGAGCCTTCTCTAGCTATGCCGCTTGAAGCACAGGCTCGATTCCACTACTGCAGAGACTACCTCCGCGGCAGTGGGCAAGGTCCAGACAGAGGCCATGCTCATGAATTTTGGATGCGTGTCGAAGTGCACTTTGGGTTCAGGGCGTGCGGTTTGGTTTAAAAGTTGGCGGGGAGATAAGTGACCTTTGAGACTCTTGCTGCCTCCGCGTCCTCATGCCAGCCTAGTTACGAGAGATAGCATTCAGAATCCAAGCTTACTGTGTACTGGTGCGCTTTAGGGTTTAAGGATGTTCTTAAACCTCTAGTCACCCATGATAGGCTGCCAGAGAGGCCGCACATGTCCCGGACGCAACACCTAAGGCCCGAGACTGTCGGCTAACAGTAGCCCTCTACACCACAACCGCCTACGTTGCTTCGATTCAACTCGATGGGAATTGGGCTTGGGGAGAACTTGTGTGAACAGACTCTTCAGAGCTTTTCCATGCATCGAGCTTCAAGGAGGATGTCAGGGGCGGCACGTAAGCGCTCATATTCATTCAGAGACAACTAAGATCAACTAGTAACTAGGGCATCGAGCCTGATCCTTGCCATTGATATAGCCTTGCTGTCGAAATACTTACAGGCTCTACACCATTTTTATGGCAAGCCGAAGGCCTGGAAAGCTAGAACCTACAGCCTCGACAGCTGGAAGCCCTCAAGCTTTTCCCAAGCCTTACAAGCCCTAGTAACCCTAGCCCCAACTGCAAGTTTTTCTGACTCGATCTTCAAACCCTTACATGTGTTTACAGCGCCCTTAAATCCGCAAGGCCAAACCCCAAGACCTGAGAAACGCAAGAGCCTGGATGAATTAAACTGGAACCCTGAACCCCCCCAAGCCCTAGCCCCTCTCAGCCCTGAGCCCCAAGCCTTAAACCCTAAATCCTACACCCTAAACCCTAAAGCCCTACCAACCGTTTCGGACCCTGAGCCACTTCGAAGGTCCGCCGTGTGGAGGACCGCCAGTTTACTTCCCGGGGCTCGGCCGACCGGAAGCGTTTAGAGGTGCTTTAAGGGCTCTCTCATGTATATACATAAACATATGTAATTAATTCATACATATACACATGCATACATATATATATATATATGTATTTATGTACGTATGTATGCTGGTTAACAGATACTTTAAATTGCTTGTGTTCATAAGCTGTTAGTAGCTTCAGGACTTCAGGGGTTAGTGTTTGGCGTGCTTTGGATTTAGCTTAACAAGAAGCTTAAATGGGAGAAGGGTGTTGACAGCTGTTAGAGGCTTCGATTTGCAGTTTTTGGTGTTTTTAAAGTTTGGGGCTAAGGCGACTAATGGTTTCTTTTTGGAGTTTTCGCCTTGTAGGGATGAGTGTCTGGGGTTCAGTCTGGTAGGGCTTCGTGCTTTGACTCTAGAGGAATTACTGGGTTTAGAGTTTCGGGGTGTAGGTGTACCACAGCATCAAGATTTAGGTAAAGTCTCAGCGGTCAAGCTTCAAGATTTAGGGCGCAAGACGGTCTGTTCATAGGGTTTGGGGGCCAAGGTTCAGCTGCAGTGCAGGGGGGTTACGGTACACCCTAAACATAAACCCTAAACATAAACCCTAAGCCCTAAACCCTAAACCCTAAGCTCTAAACCCTAAACACAGTGTTTTCGGGGGCGGCTTGTGGTTCTTGGCGTGAGCTCTTCGGGCTGGAAGGGCCTGTGAGGCTGAAGCCAGTCGACGGTGCTGGAGCTTCGGAAGCCTGGGTTCTTGTTAAGGGACTTTCCCTGGGGCTCCAAATAGCCCAAAGTAGGTCCTATTTATAGACTTTAGGCCCCAAAGTAGGTACCATTTGCATACTTGGAGCCCTTGGGTTTGTTTAAGTTACCAGAATGTGGATCTATAGTAAATCATATGGGGTCTCTTTATTACCCTAGGCTTCCCAGGGAGCTTATTATTGGGTCCTTCAGGGGTCGGGGGCCCTAATTATAAGGTCCTTGGAAGCCTAGGGTTATAGTCGCTTAAAAATCCCCAACAAGGACCCAGAAACCGAGGGGTGAATCGACAGCTGCGCTATTCATAACTTGGATGCAAAACACCCACGGACCAGAAAGCCGGAACCCCAGCACTACACCTTAACCCCTGAACCCTACGCGCTATAACCCTATACCGCCTATACCCCGAACCTTAAACCCTAACCCCCACTCTAAGTTAAATCTCAGTCCGCAAGCACTGAGCCCTGAGCCCGGTTAGGCTGCGTCTATCGCCTCTGAGATGGAGACGTTTGAGCAGGACTGGCTTGCCCTCAGTTTATGGTGTCTAGCGCTTCGAGGGTTTATGGCGCTCATGGGCCTTTTGGGGCTCTTGCGGTTCATGACCTGTGGTTTGACCTCGCCATAGCAAGTTTAGAAGCCCCAATGAATCATAAACCCTAAACCAGTATTATAAACCCTAAACCCATAGAATTATAAACCCTAAACCCCATACAATTATACACCCGAAACCCCTTATAATTATAACCCTGAACCCTTTATAATTATAAACCCAAACCCCCGTATAATTATAAAGGATCGAGGAACAGCGGTAGCAAGACCTGGAAGAGAAGCCGAAAGCAATGCCAGTGCACGACCTGCAGTGCAGTATGTAGTCTGCCTCGCAACGCCTGCTGTTGTAGCTTTGGGGTTTAGGGTTCAGAATTTAGGGGTTAGGGCTTAGGGTTTAGGATTTAGGGTTTAGGGTTTAGGATTTACGGTTTAGGGTTCAGGGTTTAGGGTTTAGGGTTCAGGGTTTAGGGTTTCACCGTCACAGTTTGTCTGTTGGTTCTCCACTACTTGTGAGACTTGCAGCTAAAGTTACTTATATCGGCGGATTTGGCTCATGCTTCAGGTGGTGTGCCCCAAAACCCGAAGCTGCATCTTCCATGAACTCTGTGTAACATTCGAGCCCCTAGTTCGAAAGCCTCGAGGACTATCCTGTGCTTTACTTTAACCTTATCCCTAAGCCCTAAACCCTAAACCCAAAGCCCTAAACCCTAAACCCTAAGCCCTAAACCATGCACCTCCGGAAGCCCCTGATCGCAGATCCCAGTTCGTGAGGAAGCTTTGGAGTACGTCCCGGACGCCGTCACGACCACGGAGCAACAGAAGGAAGAAGAGCTCCAGTTCCTTACGATCTTCGGACCTCACCATTAGCATCTATTTTGTGCGAAAGTTGCAAATAAGATGATCACGACAATGACGATTACGACGATGACGAGGATGACAATGATGAAGATGACAAGAATGAGGCCAGGAGGATCAAAACGACTATGACGTCAAACAGCTAGCAGACACAGTGTAACAGTGTAACGTAGTCCAGTGGATGATGTTGTTTGTGGGAGCACATGCTTGTGGGGTATCTGCTGCTGGTCTTGCAGCTGCTGCTCTTGCTGCTATTGCTGCTGCTGCTGCTGTTGTAGTGGTCGTGGAAAGATCCCGTCGATAGCTGTACCGTGTAGTAACGATTGGCTGGCAACCCTCGGGGAGAAGACCCTTCAGGCCTCCCCTAAACCCTAAACACTAAACCCCATTGCAGTCTGAGCGCATTGTACTCTTTAGACCTGGGGTCGTTCAGAGCTCAGCAAAGTTTGTGGTAACAACTGGAATCTAGGATTTCGATGACCCCCATGGACGGAGATCCTATTTTCGACCCTAGACCCTAAACCCTAAACACTTTAGGTAGGAGAAGCTGTTCCCTTCGAGCCTCTCGGGGTTTTCAACTCCGGAAAACCTGAAGAGGTTCCCTCACTCGCCATCTTCCTTCGGATGTAAGGATAACCCTAAACCCTGAACCCTAAACCCTCCTAAACCCTGAATCCTAAAACCTAAACCCTGAACCTTAAAACCTAGGCCCTGAACCCTAAACCCCAAGCCCCGCAACCTTCAGCTCTAGACATGCGTGACAACCTGGCGGAAGTTTCCCTCCAAGGATCTGTAAACCCAAATTCCTGACTCCCATGTTCTCTTTACCCTTGAACCTCTAAAGTTCTGAATCCCTGACTTGAGTTCCCAAATCCCCAAATCGATGCAACGCCGTAACCTAAAATCCTGCTCCCCAAGCCTGACTTCCCACCTTCCTCTCTCGGTCTGAGGAGGGCCTTAGAGGCTACAGAGGCACAGCTGAAGGCCCACAACCGCCACTCAGATGCCTCAGGATCTCAACAGGTTGTTGCACAAGTCTAAGGTTGTATTAATAATTAAAGGTCCCTAAATGGGCTCAAGGTTTCGGGTCGGGCTGGCGGGGGTGAAGGAGGAATTTCGGACATCCAGGCTCTAGAGCTGTTTTCGTGCCTTCCAAGCCTGAAAACAGGGAGATCTTTACGGGTTCAGGCGTAACATGCCAAGTACCCTGATTTAGAGAACTACCCATTTGTAGGGTTTATACCCCAAGCCCGAAATTCCCAGAAGCCCCTTAATAACCCAAAGGGTCCTAGGTTACCAGCACAGGGGCTCGGGGCGTTCCGGCAGGGTTGCGGCGCCGAGCTTGAAACTAAAGCCTGCGGTTGTAAGGAGATGCTCCATACGTTTAATGTACTTACTGTAATGGTCAGATACTTGGGCTTAGTTTATTAGATACTTGGCGTGTGCCGGGATGAGTTCGGTCTTTCGGCTGTTGGTATGCATGCTCGGCTTCTACCTGCACTCTCCGATGTGGTGCCTTTGCTTGATTACCTCTTTTATGCTTCTCAAAGATCCTAACTACAAAAGAGCGGTAAACCAAGACAAGGACTCTGAAAAGTATAGATAGATAGACTTTCAGTGCTACATACGGAGTATCGGAGACAGCTCTAGGGTTTCGGCTTGTGTGGTTTGAGTATACCGGGGCATGGGACGAAAGCAATCATGGTCATAATCACATATAGCACCAACCAGCATGAGATATTTGTTGATCACCTTCCTTACTCGAACCCTGTGATTCTCCAGGCAGCTTGTAGGATTTTGGCCTTGGGATGTTGGGGGTTCATGTCCCTTGAAAACTGAGGAAGGGTAGCAGCAACTGTGCTTCTGGCGATGTTGGCCTTCGTCATGCTCTTATGCGCGGTGGGCTTCTTCATGGGCCGTGCTTCGGCGCTGAAAGTCCAAATGCGTACTGATAGATAGTGGTACGATGCCAGCTTTGAGCCCGCCGTTTCCTTCATATGCCGCCGTTATTTGAGAATGTATGTTCAAATCTAGCTCTCTGAAGAGCCACGCTAACGAGAACGTCAGGTAGCCACGTCATGTCGCCAACAAGGGAACATCGCAACAGGAAGCCTCCCGTTTTTGTCCAAGAATCGCCTGCACCCTCGTATGAGCAAACATTGGGCTCGCCCGAGGCGTAGCCGTGGCTCAGGGCATTCAGAACGCGCTTCGTGGGCCACAACTCACTGTGAAGCAGACGACGTTATCCTTCAGGTGGCTGTTGGGGTCATTCTGGAGATCAGTATATAAGAGATCTTGGATACGTACTTGGAGGACCAGGGGACTTAGCAAGTAGCTTTACAAGTGTCTCAGTTGCGGCTACAAGCAGTTGGTTATGGCTCTTCTTCTCCGTGGTCATCGTGATCATAGTAGGACTTCGGCTGTTTCAATTCTGACCTCTTTTCCCTGCAGGAAAGCCAAAGAGCTTGCCAAGGACTCAGTGGTCGGAGCAGGCCGACTGTACCGAATCTAGGCGCTTTGAGTTGGTTGTGCAGATCAAAGATAAATGCAGAATCGTTTTATCGGGTGGTCGTCGGAGGACGGTTTTAGCCGTAGCATTCGTATTAGTTTATTAGTGTTGCTGGTATTCGCAGTGTCATCACAGCTCTGATTGCAGTTAGTAGTAGTAGTAGTAGTAGTAGTAGTAGTAGTAGTAGTAGCAGCAGCAGCAGCAGCAGCAGCAGCAGTAGCATCAGCAGTGCCAGTAGCAGTAGGAGGAGGAGTAGGAGTAGTAGTAGTCGTCGTCGTAGTCGTAGTCGTAATCGTCGTCGTAGTCGTCGTCGTAGTCGTACTCGTAGTCGCAGTCGTAGTAGTCGTGTGGCAGCGGTTCCGGCACTGGCACTGGCACTGGTACTGATACTGGTTGGTGTTGTTGTTGTTGTTGTTGCCGTTGTCGTCATTGATGTAGATGTAGATGATAGTCGTAGTCCTAGTACCCGTTCTGGAATTAGTCGTCGTGCGAGTACTTCTTCAACGATGTATGGAAGCGTATGTGTATGAAGCCAAGGCATGACTCTGTTGTGCAGATCCTCCAGCGTCCACCGAACGATGGACCAACCTAACAGGGGTTTAAAGACCTCGACCATATAGTCTCCTTGATCGTGCGCGCTGAGTTCATGCTGTGTTCGGCTATGGTTCTTCGCAGCAGTGTTCAAGCCTATACCATGTGGCCTGAAGTTGCATCCCCCGGCAGGGAATGCAACCATTACTGGTCTGTCTTCTGCTGCCCGGCACACCTGGCCATTCGGCGAAATCGGCTTCCGAGGGCAAGCGAGTTCCGAAACGTGAGGGGTCGGGATTCAACCGTCATATCGGCTTTCTATCTCCTAAGTTGAGAAGTCATACCATATCCCGAGATACAGTATTCGTGGATTCAATATCTACTGGTGAGGTTGGCATGACGAGGGTTAAATTTCAGATCTTGTGCGTCGCCTCCGGAATTTCTTGGTAACGGTTTACCGTCATGCAGACCCAATTACAGAATCTATGCTTTACAGTCCGCGCATAGGTATTCTGGCATACCCCAAATGGGATGATTGCGGCCCCGATATCAAGCCTTGCTGCTAAATCCAGCCTAAAACCTAGTGTCCCTGTTCTGATGATTCAGGCCCCTTCCCCAAACCCTTTACAGCCCGGTAAAGATGCAGAAAACCCTACTCTGATGATTAATGGGCCCAAGCCTCAGCCTAAACCCTATACCCTTCCGGAGCTCCAAGTCTCAGCAGGCAGTGCCTACTTGGGGGATCGGACAGGGTGGCACGTAGTCTCATAAGTAATCCTTTATAGTAGTTCAAAGGAGTAAGCAACCTTTGCAGCCTTGAGCCCTAAATCCGAAGTACACAACCATTAATTAAGTCATATGAAGTCCCTAAGATCCTCCAAGTATATGAGCCCTTCCGGAGCTTTGCCAAAAGGAACGCGGGTCGCCGTGCGAACGGCGACCTCCGCGCAATGAGCAGCAGCGCGTGGCCACGGTGGCAATCTGGAGAGGATTTCCTTGCAGGTGTCCGTAAGTAACCCTAGGGCTCCAAATAGCCCAAAGTAGGTCCTATTTATAGACTTTAGGCCCCAAAGTAGGTACCATTTGCATACTTGGAGCCCTTGGGTAAGGGTTTGAAGATCTGTATTGTCGAACCCAGGGTTTGTCGTGATTTTGGCTTCATGATGTCATGACTGGAGTTTAGATGTCCATCTATGTTTGTGGGTGTACAGTAGGCGTTGAGTTCACCATGAGAGTACGGCTCCGGGATGTTTGCACCGGAGACTTCAGCAGCTTTAGCGTGCCAGGTTCGAACATGTCGAGGTCAGTACTAGCAGTCGTCGTTGTCGTCGTGGCTGTAGTAGTAGTCGTCATCGTCGTAGTAGTAGTCGTCGTCGTAGCTGTAGTAGTAGTTTTCGTCGTAGCAATAGTAGCAGCAGCAGCAGTAGTAGTAGTGTTAGCGGTAGTGGTAGTGGCAGTGGTAGTGGTAGTAGTAGAAGTACTGGTGGTAGTAGTAGTAGTAGTAGTAGTAGGAGGAGTAGTAGCAGTAGCAGCAGCAGCAGCAGCAGCAGCAGCAGCAGCAGCAGCAGTAGTAGTAGTAGTGTATATATATATATATGTATATATATATATATATTTATTTATTTGTTTATTTGTTTATCTATTTGCTCACTTATTATGTATTTATTTATATTTATGCGTACAAGCACTCTATATGTGCATGTTATTGATGGTTTATGTGTGTGTACACACACACACCTACATGTATGTATATATATACACTTATATATATATATATACATATATAATCCTGACCCCCTAATATTAAACGGGGGGCCCCTCCAATAAATATTCGAAAAGTATTTTTATAATTAGGGGGTATATTTATGTCCAAATGCAAATGACAGTGCAATCAGACAGTTGTGTGTGACAGTGTCATGGCATGGTGATTGGACAGTTGTCTGTGAAGTTCGCTGCAAGGCTCGCAAAGCCATGCACACAAACAAACACACTCACACACACACACACACTAACACACTGACACTCTCTCTCTCTCTCTCTCTCTCTCTCTTTCACACACACACACACTCACACACAGTCGGAGCCTCTTCTACAAACACACACTGAGAAAGACACACACACACACACAGACCGAGACAGACAGACACACTCAGCCAAACTAGAGCAAGAAAGGGCTGCAGCCATGCAGCCAGACAGCCTTCGCCATGGAGCAGTCCAAGGCAGAGCTGCTTGCGAGCGAAGGAGAGAGAGAGAGTGAAAGAGAGAAAACTGCGATGAGGCCGAAAGGAAGGCAGCCTTGCTCAAGGAGCTGGCTGAGCTGGAGAAGGCCAGCCAGACTCATTGCTGATTCTTTATTTTATTGCCTGCTCTGCAGGAGGAGGCAGACAGCCTCCACGAGACACAGAAGAAGGCAAGCCAGACTCATTGCTTCATTCATTCTTTTAATTGCCTGCTCTGCAGGAGGAGGCAGACAGCCTCCACGAGACACAGAAGAAGGCAAGCCAGACTCATTGCTTCATTCATTCTTTAAGGAATTGCCTGCTCTGCAGGAGGAGGCAGACAGCCTCCACGAGACACAGAAGAAGGCAAGCCAGACTCATTGCTTCATTCATTCTTTAAGGACTTGCCTGCTCTGCAGGAGGAGGCAGACAGCCTCCACGAGACAGAGAAGAAGGCTGGACAGGAATTAAGTGATCAGTTTCAGTGAAGCCTATTCTGCAACTTTTTTCGGGGGTGTGGTGGTGGCATGTCTGTGTCAGGGTGCATCCCTGCACAGGGGTGCGGGTTCGAGTCCCGGCCGGGGTGTTTTTCAGTTGTTCATGGTGGGTCCTTCATGCTTTGTCATTGGCAATCTTCAGAGCCAGAAAAACAGCAAGAGCCGCGAGGGGGATCGAGCCCGCAACAGATTCTGGCGCGCTCGCGAAGCCACGCGGTTCCCACCGAGCTACGGCAGGCAGTGAGATACTGCCTATTCGCCAGGATGTGCCCCTCAACCTCGTGAAGGTCGAGGTGGTGGACCTGGAGAGTGAGGCCAGCACAGCCGGCACTCCCAGAGGACAGCTAGTGCAGAGACAAGACAGCTTGAGCAGTTTGAGTCCAGTAGGCAGACAGGACAGCCTAGACAGCCAAGACAGCCTAGACAGTCTGGACAGCCAAGACAGCAAGACAGGCCTTAAGAGAAAAGCCAGCTTTCAAATGCCTTCCCCAAAGAAGCGACTCTTTGAGGAAGGCAGCCAGGCCGTGCAAGTCAGACAGATAGAACAGCTAAAGAAGACAATGGAGAAAGACAGTCCAGCCTACTACCGGCTGGATTACCTCTGGGGAAAGACACCAGAGCGAGAGGCCCAGCCAGGCCTGAAGCCAGACACAGCAACCGAAAGACAGCGAAAGCAGCAAGAGCAGAACAGGCAGTCTTTGGAAGCCAGAGCTAGCCAAGCCGTAGAAGAGCTTGGCCTCCAGCCAGTTGTCAAAGTAGTCAGACAGAAAAAGGCCGGAAGGAGGCCAAGCTGGGCATGATGGCGGAGCTAGACAGGCTAGCCATTGAGAAAGCCAGTTTGCGGCAAGCCAGACTCCAGCTCATGAAGCAGTGCGGAGTCAGTGAGACTTTTTGCTGGAACCTGCAGAGAAGTGCCAAGAGACAGAAAGTCAGCAACTTCGTTGCCAAAGCTGCGACAGGCAGCACGGGTGCGAGACAGCCCGGCAGCCACTTGGCCCTGGTCCACATGGTCAGTCAGTCAGCA
>CAJNJA010013487.1:0-38317 GCA_905231915.1 Symbiodinium necroappetens | reverse complement strand
AATATTAATATTAATATAATATAATACAATATAATATAATATAATATAATATTAATATAATATATTATAATATAATAGAATTAATATAATACTATATATTATGACAATACTGGTGGGGGGTGGGTTCGACGAAGGGCGCGGGGGTTCGACGAAGTTCGTGGGGGGGTCGTCTCTCCCTCTGCTTCGGGTTACCCCTCTCTATTTTCCCCTGACGCAAACTTAAAACTTGGGGCTGAGCAATCATCCTCGCATTGTCGGCACCTGGCATGAAGCAAGAGTGCAAGCCGTGAATTCCACAGGACTTTACGGCCCCGAGTCACCTTAGTCACTACGCCACCTGTCACATCCTGTCACATGGCCTGGGCGGCTGTGCAGGACTTGTTGATCTTGCAGAAACTGCATCGCTTTCAGCAAGTTCCACGACCTGTCCGAGGCGGTGTGACACTTGCATGCGGCCTCTTGGGTCCATCTTCTTCGGCTGCCGGGCTGCAGGCAATCTTTGGGCATGGAACTCAAAAGACTTCTGAGAGTTGGGCCGCGGCAGCGGGAAAGATTTCAGAGCCTGCAAGCATCGCCAAGCTCTATGGCGCATCAGTGTTCCGACCAATGCGATCGAACCGTGCACAGGAAGCGAGCATAACGGGAACATGCAAACAACCAGCTCGTCCACAAATCGGATGAGACCGAATCGAAGAGGAGGTTCGGGGATTCGACTACGAGCGCAAAGAATTGCTTGTTATCGACATAGACACTGTCTGTGGCCAGCTTCGTGATGAAAAGTCGAGATGTGCAGAGTTTGGTCTTTTGTGGCGAGGGGTTTGGATGGTAGGCTGTCTGGCACGTGGACGACCGAAGTCACACTTGAGAGTAGAGCGAACGAAAGCCGGGGGGAGGGGACAGAAGTGTATCGCATTGCTGGTAAGTGATGCAACGCTCCTTGTATGCCGTGCTGCGAACTGGTAGGCAAGTGGTTACCCAATCAAGTTTGACAGCGAAATTTCGTTCGAATGCATGGTCACGAAACCCAAGACTGCGCTGAAGCATCGTGGCAAAGCTGGCCCCCTCAATGCAAGAAACACGAGTGTTGCTCAATATTCCTTCTTCCGGAAATGGACTTCTTGGCGGATTTTTGTTTTTCTTTTCACGGGACTTTCGCCCTCACTTTCAGGCGACATGTTTGTAGTACGAGCAGTAGCAGTAGTAGTAGCAGTAGCAGTAGTAGTAGTCGTCGTCGTAGTAGTAGTAGTAGCAGCAGCAGCAGTAGGAGTAGTAAGTAGTAGTAGTGGTAGTAGCAGCAGCAGTAGTAGAAGCAGCAGCGGCAGTAAAGGTAGCATCAGCAATAGCAGGAGGAGGAGTAGTAGTTTGTGAGTCATGGACTTGACAAGCCTGGCTGTCTTTCGCGGCGGATTTCGAGGAAACTTACTACAATTTCGCCAAAACTGACAAACTGTCACAACCGGGCCGGCTTTGAAACTGTAATTATTATCTCAGTTGCTTTAGGCAACACGTGCTCACAAGTTTGGCTTGGAATGTTCCTACCATGCCGGGGCCGCAGAGTCGCCAGCGTCATCTTGCAACCACAGTAAACTCAAAGCCAAACGTCGGCTTTGGGTGTACTGAGCGATGAAAGGCCTTGTCAGTATCCCTGCACACCGAGCATGTTGCTTATGAGTCTTGCACGCCCTATACTATGCTTAGTCTATTGCGCAACAACTTTCGCGGATTTCTGTTTTTCACGGACACATCGGGAGTCTGTCGCGGACACATGGCTTTGCATCTTAAAGTCCGGCCGATGTAAATCCGAAGACAAGGACCTGTGGATCAATGGTCAGAGACGTTTGTTTACGCTATTTTACGCTCCCACAAACTCGTCGAGGCTGGTGCTTGTCAACAACGAATCGCAAAAGATGCCTGCGGTGAATGTGAGACAATCGTAGCCAACGCTGCTGTCTGCAGCTATGCAGATGCACACTGCGGCTATGTTACCGAATGATAATGGCTCTCCTTTTTGCTGCGCTGACCTCTTGAGGGGGGGTAGGTCCCTGCCCCCCCCCGCTCCTGATCGGCATTCTCCAGAGTGACTGATGGCTGTCGCAGCAACCGCATCGAATCGCACAGTGCTAGTTAGTTTTTGCGAGGATGCGAACTCGCATCGAGCGTCTGCACGATTCTGCACGGTGATATAACATGTGCGTTTCCGATGTATCTTTGTCATATGATATGCCTTTCGCCATTCAGAGCATCATGCAAGGGTATATTGGGGTGCAAAGCTAGCTCGTTTGGAGCTTGCGGGGTGGTTGTTTACACGCCGAAGGAAGAGTTTAGGGCCTCGATCACGGATCCAAGCGTCAGCGGGGGGAGGGAAAGGTGGGCAATGCAGCTGTGGGCTTTTACATCTCTCTTTGGGTCAGACATTTAGCCTGCGCTTCGACTGTACGCGATCCCAGCCCGACCCCAGAGCCAACCTTCCAGGTTCAGTGAAAAGCCAGCAGGGGTGTACGTCCGGCGCCGAGCAAAACAGCAAAAACGAATATCCATGTAGATGCAGCCCCAGACTCTAGACGACAATAGCAAAAGGACGGCGAGCACAAAAGAACATTACTATACACTCACACAAGGTGCTGTCTCCGCAGAGTTGCCAGAACGGTTGAGAGCACGGTCCTCAGTGGGGGGGCCTACAAGCGACTTTTGACTTTGCTGCTGCTGTCCTGTCTTGGCTTCACCAAGGAACGCATCGATGACAACTCCGATGCCGTGCGATGCATGAATACTTCTCCGACCTAGTCATGCGGAGTTCCGAATTTGTTGCAAAGCATGCGTTCTACCGGGCTTCAGCCGAACACCGAGGCCGGCTTCCGCTAGGATGGCGAACTTGACTTTCAACTGCAGAGAGAAAACGAAGCAGTCGACATCCAGACCCCAGGGCGAGTGCAAGAGACCAAGGCCGACAATCATAGTTAACGATAAGTGTAGGCAAAGTGGTCCGCTGGTCCCGTGAGATGATCTGGCTTTCGGCACGATGCCATACACAAGGAGATGTCAACGCACTATACTCACCATACAGTATGGGCACAGCTGACACCGAGCCCACAGCGAGAAGATGCAAGTGGCCACTTAAGGGACCGGCCCCGGTCGCCGATTCGACGACATTGCTGGAATCCTTCCCGGGTTCCTCTCTGGAGCACCTGAGTGCTCTAGTTTCGTGTCCCCAATTCAAGGTCACAGGGCAACAGCAGCTCCAAGTTGTGGACAGGCAGAAGCGTGCCGAGAATTGCGGAGGTTGCACACCTCCACCCGAAAACTCGGCGATTGATTCAGCGATTCGAGACGAAGCGTTAGCCAATGTCAGCAAACAGTTGGCTCGTCGAGCAAGTCTCTTTCGTCATGCATCGCCTCGCTCACCATCTGCCGGATCGTCTCCTAAGAACTGCAGGCCAACCTCATCCAAAAACACTAAGAAGCCATCCTGGGTGCACTGCCGCCTTGAGCAGCAATGAGATCTGAGGCACCGAGGCGCTCCACAACAGGATGATCCTCGAAAGCGGCGGGCTGAAGATGCGCTCACAGCGAGCCCATGGCAGTTGGTGGTCATAGCTCCAAAGCAATCGGGACTGAGTGGCAAATTCCAGCTTTCTGATCTGCAGCCCTTAAACTTAAACTTGACCACGTGTGATAGCTCCGAGCCATTTGCTGATACATTCCCAAATTGTCGTGAACCAATCTTGGTGCTACTCAGTCACCTGCTGATTTTGACGGGTTGAACTGGTAAGGTGTGGGGCACTTGTGGGGCTTACATGAAAGCCCTAGCCCCAGATCCACCTGAAACTCATCACCTTGGTTCCTTCGTGCTGGACATGGATACTCATGATTTCTGTTCATTCTCATTCATACAGTGCCATTCCTTTGTTGTTGTTGTTGTTGCTGTTGCTGCTCTTGCAGTTGGTGCCATGAGAATTTGTCATTCAGCTAGTCCTTTTCTGACCACAGAAGCTGTGCAAGGCTTGGCTTGTTTGGCCAGCGACGAGTGTGCCTGGCCTGCCTGCCTGCCTCCAACTTCACTTCATAAATGCTCATGCAGACCAAATACCCCAGAGAAATTGGCCACATCCACGAGTCCACGAAATCTATATCCCAGCTACTTGCGATTCGCTGTTGAGCTCCACGACTAAAGTTGGCAAGTAAAGGAGGTGGATTTTGCACCACGTGTTCCGGTTGGTCCCGTCTTCGAATTGCTCTGGGGTCGATCCATGGATTTTTCTGGTGGCCATAACAATTGGCTGGCAAAATTGAGGGCACTCATTGCCATGAAGACCATGGTCAACATGACTTTGGTGCCCATTGCAATAGGCTCACACGATCGCGCTGGCCTATGCTGCGCGGATGCTGATGGGGTACTTGAGGCTGCAGCTGATGCACAAGATTTCCAAAGACCAGCACCAAGACCCACAAACCGTGGCATCAGTTAGCATGTGAAACCTGTGTCACCATTGGCATCATAGGTGGCTGTCTCTGCTGTCGCTTTATCCAAGTGTGTGTGTGTGTGTAAGTAAGTAAGTAAGTAAGTAAGTAAGTAAGTAAGTAAGTAAGTAAGTAAGCAAGCAAGCAAGCAAGCAAGCAAGCAAGTAAGTAAGCAAGTAAGCAAGCACGCAAGCAAGCAAGAACGTGCGTGTGTGTGTGTGTGTGTGCTTGTGTGTGTGTGTGTATGTGCGCGCGCGCGGGTGGGTGTGTGTGTGTGTGTGTTTGTGTGTGGGTGCGTGTGTCTGTGTCTGTGCGTGCGTGTGTGTGTGTGTGTGGGTGGTTTTGCTTTTGGTGTATGCGAGTACCTCTTTGCTTGTAGTTTTGTTTGTAGTGGCTGCAGCAACTATCGGATGGAAGCCAAAGGGTCTAATGCTCCACCACCCATGGTGCGGTTCTCTTGATTGGCTTCGGTGTAGTTCTAAGTTCTTGTGGTTCGCGTCACAACGTGGGTGCTAAATTTTTGCGCTAAACTTAGAAACACGACCTGGATTCAATCTTGCCGCTGTTGACATTTCGGGTGTGAGAGACCCTTTGTCCACCAAACTTCAGCCCGCTGCGCTTGGTGCAGTTCGTTTCTATGTCCATGGCAGTAACTTTACCCATGATGTCTTGACAAAGAGGGAAGCGTCCAAAACCCTGCAGTGTCCAAACTAAACAAAAGACTCCAAGCATCACCGAGTTTTCCAATGCCATGCCTATGATGCTTTTCGTGCTGAGTTCCCCGGTTTGCTTTCGAAGTTGCCGAGGTTGCCTGAAGGCGTATGGCGTTTTGGCTTAGTACCCCTTTGCGCTCAACCTTGGCCGCTTTCGCTGCTTTGCATTCTGCCCCTTTGCAGTTGACGGTGCCCAGCAACAATGACCCGCTGCATATCTTTGTTGATGGCTCCTGTTTCTGGCCCCAAAACCGATTGTTCTCTGTTTCGGCTGCTGCAGCGGTCGTTGCGGATACGTCCTGCAACGGTGAGGGTGTCATGCATTCCCTGGTCTTGCCAGGTTGCGAACAATCCAATGACCGTGCGGAGGTGTGTGCTATTCTGCTTGCGCTGCAGCTGACGCCGGGATGCACATTTATTCAGACTGCCAGTATTCTGCCCGTGTCAGAATGGAGTGTCTTCATACCAAACGCACGCCACCTGCCATGACTCACATCGATCTTTGGGAAAAATTGGATACTCTACTTGTTGACAGACCACCAGGTTTTGTGGAGTTTATCAAGGTCAAAGCCCATGTGAACTCGTCCAGTGCGCTGCCGCCTTTCTTGGACCGATGTCGGCATTAGAACAAGTTTGCTGATTCCGCAGCAAAGGCGGCTGTGAAAAACGCGGATGTTTTCTCTCTCAATAAAATTCGTGCGCTGTGTGCTATGCAAGATGAGCTCCAACATGTTGTTGGCCAATTCCATGGGTTCATCGCGCGATGCGCTGAGCACGAATTGACTAAGAGAGCAAATGTTGCCGGATGATTCATCCGTTTCGGCATCTCTGTTCTAGACGCGTCATCGGGATGATTGTCACACATCGCGTTGATTGACGATGACGCTTTGGCAAAGTGTCCGTACGGACCTGTGTTTGCTCGTGCTTTGGTTGCGTGGACCCGCCAGAGGCCCACAATCATGCACATGCCGAACAGCTCCATGACTGAACTACTTGTCAATTTCATTTTCAGTGCCTGCATGCGGCCCGCCCCGTCAATGTTCACAAATTTACCAACAAGAAGAAGCGGCCTTCCTATATGTTGCGACAAGATTGTGATCAGGATGTGCCTTTCGAGGCCTACACCTTCGCAGAAGACTTGCGAACACTCCAGGCTGCCATCAAGTGGCCCACTAAACATTTGCAAGTGCAGCTGCTAGCAGGAGAGCGTCTGACCAATTGGCGTAGCTTGTACATTTTAGGGTATCGCCGCCCCACAAGAGGTGTTGCTTATCGTGTCAAGCATTTGTGCGAGCCGGATCCCCGCGCTCATCTTCAACAAATCTTTATACAATCTTCGGCAAGGAAGTGCAAGTTTGACTTTCACATCAATCCTCCACTGTTTAGTTTTTCTCCACATGTAGGTTAATTCCCATTGTGACATAGTCATGCAATTGCCGGGCTATGATCACTGTAGCTCAGACAACGCAAAGCGTCAAAGTCAAAAAATGTTTCTTTTGCTTGCTTGTGTGTAAGTGTCTGTACTAACCACTGAGTCTTGCCCAGCCGACCCGAACACCTGCGACGACGCTGAAGACTCGTGAAGACGTGTCATCTGGGCGTGCCACGAGAGTGGATGTTGCATTCGCAGAATCTGCAGATCGCACGAAGGACGGGAACTCGCCACGGAGTGGTTCGCTTCCACCTGAAGAGATCAAGAAACAGAACATGCACAGACTGAAACCGGCGCTTTAGATTCGTACACTCCCACCAACAGGACGGACAAGACAGCAAGGCTCATAGTAATTGTCGTTAAGCAGCTGCTGTAACAGTGGTCAAAAACAACATCACCATTTCCATTGCATATGTGTCTGGCTGTCGGGCCTTTGCCACCACCGCCTCTGCGGATCTGACAAGTCTCAACCTAACATCATGTGTGGCAGCGATCAGGGGCGGCATTCTGCACAGACAAACCTGCTTCTCCTGTATTGGCTTCTTAAGCTGGCTGCTGGCACCCGCAGATCACTGCCACCTTTCCAGTGGAAAACAAAGGACACAACTCTCAAGGCCACGCCTTGCAAGCAACATCGCCGGTTGATGCGATAAGGGCGTAGCCCATACGGATGCGCAGGCTAGCCATGGGGGCGCTGAAGAAATCATCACCAGCTGAGTCTCCACCCGGTCGCCTGTGTTGGACGACCATTAAGTGCAGCGACGCTTGAACTGAAATCTGCGAGCCTCAAGCGGCTCGAGTCTGAGGGGTCCAGAACCTCGGAGATAATCTGCTCCTGATGCGGAGCTGAACTTCAATGAGTCATGTAATCGTGATTTACCTGTGTGGTTGTCTGACCTGAGCAACATCACAGCACCCGGTGGCTTCACGTGGCAGCTAAGTTCTGCATTGTCCAATCTGTTGGCATCAACACTTCATCCCAGCAGTCCATGGCGCGAAGTTGCTCCAGCATCCGTAGCTCCTCTTCCTCGCGAGAATGGAGTTCTCTGTACCGCTGTATCAACCGCACACTTGATTTTGGAGCATCAGCTGGCTGAAGCTTCCAAGAGCTGCGCCATGGATCCAGCTTCGCCGATCCCAAACTCTCTGTTTTCGCCATCGCTTCCTGCAGGCTCGAGCGGGCTCCCCCTAGTGGCTAAGGTGCAGCTCGCAACACAAAGCAGCGGCCAATGTCTGATTTTGTTTCCTCTGCTAGCTCCAAGACGTCCTGCTGCAAGGCCACCGTCGGCCTGCATGTACAGGCCCGACCATGTCACGAGCAACTTCTCCGAATTGTCCTGAACTGAACCGCTGGGTGTTTCTCGTACCTCGTGCGCTTCTAGAGGAGGAAGATCTTCATCCTCGTCATCGTCGACAGGCCCTCCCTCCTTGAGCAAAGTGCGGTGTCACACTGAGCCGAACCCAAAGCTCGGCGGCATCTGGAGCACCCTTCCTCGTCAAAATCGTCGTCACCCATGCCCTGAAGAGGGCGTGCCACAGATTTCAGCAAGTCCTCAACAGTGATGCAAAGACTCCTGCCTCGTCTTCCATGAACTGAACCTCAACATGCTTTTCTGCTGAATACGTGAAGGTGCGGACCAAAGGCTGACAGGTTGGCTCAGGTGACTGCCACATCTAGAGCACCGCTGTTGCCGTCTACTTCACTGAGTGAACCTTCTCGAGATAGAATGCTCATACCTCAGCTACGCGAGTCCTCACTGTCGGCAGGCACGACCTCAAATCGCACGTCTTGGTTCATGGCCACGTCTTACGGCTCCTTCGCTGCACGGCAGGTTGCCCATGTCAACGCGCAAAGATACTGTCTAACTAAATTTAATGTCGAACTGAGCAATCTGAGATGAAGGCCGTCAATCGAAGGTGCGGAAGAAGCTCGTGATCGATGCATCAACGCCTCGGTGTATCTGCCTCCCTTCTGGTGGTTTTGGCTCTCAATCCTCCGTACCCCGCATTGCCCCGCACTGACCGTCTCTGCTCGCTGCACGAGCAGAGACATGCTACAGACACGCGCGAAAAGGCTCCGGTCGTTACACTCCCCAGATATTGCTTCTGCATTTTGATGGAGCCTTCATCAACATCGAACTGCAGTGTTCACTCGCGCATTGTCTTTGATCTCTGAGTTCCGCTTCCGAAAGCGTGCATCTACGCTGCAGCCTTGGCATGGGTGCCTGCATTTCTCAGCCTGCGCGTCACTGCACGTCCTACACCGAACTCTTTTTTGCATGCAAGGTGTCTTTCCCACGGCTGAAAAGCCACAATTCTGCTTTTGGAAAATTCTAGCTCTGATTCTCCGATCACGAAAAGTCCGTGGCAAGCCACCGACGGTCTGCATGCCTTGGCAGATGAGTTTTGGAAGCATGCTTCCGACTTATGCATTTTTTGGACTGTAGGTCACTAGTGTCTGTCTGTCCGTGGAATATTCAAACTAAGTGGGCTTTGACTTGCGCGCATTTCGTCGCAGCTCTGCCCTGTTCTGTGCCCATGACAACCCAAAGTGTCAAATTCGAGACAAGCCGTGCTCAGCCTCCAAGAGACAGGCCTAGAAACGATTCAATCCCTACGCTGGGTCCGTTTTGCGAGTGCTTCGCTGTAGCATGCTTTGCCCTGCATTGCTTCAGCATCATATTGGCTCGACCGAGGCGACCTTGTTTGCGGCATGGAACTCCGAACTACTCGGCAACATCATGCAAGATCCATACTAGTGTTCGGCCGAAGCTCTGGTACGAATAATGGTGGGGGCTGGTCGTTGAGCAACACATGTCAAAGGCATGCAGTGGATATCAGTGGATTCAGCATGCGCGTCAACATCCAACGGCCAACAGGGTGGGCCAGCATCATGAGCGAACAGTCCAGTGATGTCCAGTGCAGAAGCAGCCAGGTGATCAGTCTGCGATCAAGCGTGTGCGCAGCCTGGGAACCTGTAGCTGCCTATACAGTCTGAACCCAGATACAGATGCACCCTATGGCCGCCACTGCCACTGCTGGTGCAGATGTCGGGCGCGAAGAAGTCGGCGTCCTGTTGCTGTTGCGTTATGCACATGGGTACGCACACGAAGGAGCTTAATTTCCACAAGAGCGGAAGCAAGACAGGAGACAGGCTCCTTTGTTCACTGCCGGCAACGCCAGCCTGTTTTTGAGAGTTTGTAGATGCGCTGGAACCAAATTGCTTGAGCTTGCTTTCATACAATTGGCAATCCACCTCTTCACCTGCAGTGCCAGTTCTTCCGCCAGTACCTCAAAGTCCAATGTCTGGATCTCACACATCGCATCTAGAATCTGGACTCTAGACTGGGTCTCAAAAGCGTGCGTGGAGGGTCCGATCATACCGACCCCGACAAGAGCGCAAAATGACGAAGGAGCACGAAGAAATGATGTGAGCTTTATCTGTCTGTGGTGACTGGAGCAGCGGCAGATGCCAGGGCTCAAGCCATTCGCTCCAGCGTTTGCAGAGACGTTCTGCGCGTGACGCTCGGCCTGCAAGAAAGCTTCCAAGTTTTCGTTCGCTCAGAGCATGCATCTTCTGATGTGCTATCTTTTCACTCCAGGTGCTTGTCTTCAACGCAAGTTCATCTGTGGCTTGGGCCCATTCTTCTTGTCGACGCCGGAGGTGCTCCCGGATTCGCACCAGGTCTGCCTTGATCGGCCAACCAGGTACCCAGCGTCAGGACATGGCCGGATGCTATTGTAGGGGATACTGCAGGCATTCAGTCCAGCCTGAGAAAGCACTGCCTGGATCGGAGCACCGTTGGCGCTTCCCGTGCCTTGAGATTGAGGGGTCTTGTTGTTTTTGGATGTTCTTGCACCTTCCTCATGACCAGCGAAGAGCGTCAGCTAGGGCCGAAACTGTCCCTCTTTCCGGGCCTCCGGTGACTCTGTCTTGCTTCAGAGGTTATCACAAGCTGAGCTTGATGAACTGCAAACTTCTGTCATCTTTGTCAAGTTTGCCGAGGTCAGAGCGGAAGGCGAATGCGTGCCCGCGGCAGCTTGTCATACAGCACCCCTTTGTCGTCAACCTCACCCACAGTGGCAGTGCTGCATCGGAACCAACCTACCGCCTGCGTGTGGAAGGTAGCGACGTGAGAGACGATGGGCAGCCCACCAAGCTGACGCGTTCCCCGAGCTGCCCGACAACAGTGCCTGCAGGAAGGCAAGGTGAAATCGCCAAAAAGTTCCCATGGCGAAGCGATCCTGGGATCCAAGTCTTGTCTCCATTCGGAGTGAATTGGATGCGACTCGTGAGTCCAGACAGCGGCCTTAAGAAACCAACGGCGAGAACATGAATGACAGACATGCTTCAGTTCTCAGGCTTGAACTCATTCTGCTGGCTTTTGGCCTTCTCTTTTTGGGCCTCCTTAGCACACAACCCCCCCAGACTTGTCGTTGCAGACCAGCTCGAGCTCCGATGCCTGAAGAGCTTCTTGATCAACTACGACGGCTGTCTGGACCTTGGCATGACTCGCATTCGCAACATATGGCTTCCAAAACATGACGTCGCTTGCTGTTGAGATTCGCCTCAGGTACAGGTTTGGCCTTGTCGCCGATCCCACTTGGGCAACTACCACATGTCCAACACGTGTTGCTAGGGTTTCTGCCTCGGGCAACGTGGAAACTGGATGTTTGTCACCGACACCCTCAACAGTGATGTCAGCTTGGACGAGGAACCTCCTGCTGCGTAAGCTTCTGCGCGATCGGCCCCATGCCATTGTTGGCAACACCCGCCTGAACTGCCTCCTCCTGCCAGCTGACAACATGGAACCAGCACATGCATGACGTAAGGTCAAGCGATGTCAGGCGCACCATTCCCGGCATACCACGTGGACAAAGCTCCCGTACCGCGCCAACCTTGGCAGCACTTTCAATGCGTTCTCTGGTTACGTCCAGGTTCTTTGAAGAAGTCATTCGCGGTGCAACGGTTCCGAACTGTCACGACCAGTACGAGTAGTTATTGGATCGATCCAGCAGGTAATCTACTCAAAGATGCTCAACAACGTCTCAATCTTCCACCTGTCTCCCATTGTCTCCCCACAGGTTGGTTTGCAGGCTGCTTCGCGGCTTGCTGGGGGTGAACTGAAGCCAATCGGTATCACTTGTTCAGTCGAGGATCTACTGGCGCTACTTGCCATCTCTGCTTGCTAGGTGGCCTCTTTTTTAGTCAGGGATCGTGGGTTGCGCAGGGTCTAGCCCATTCTCCCCTTTCTGTATGTCGTTCGTGATCAAGTTTTCCAAATTCTTCCATTTAGCTGCGTGTAAGGGGGGTATACCGCCTGCAGTGCAGCTTGGTCGAGGCGCGGGCGTCGGCTGTAGCTAGCTGGGTTACAACAAGCACAAGCGTAAGCCCTACTCTGCTTTTCGATCCTCACGCTCGCACCAGGCCATTAGGTAGGCAAGAATTGCAGTAGCAGGGGTCCGCGGCTTCTGCCTTCGACTTCGGGGTTTCGGTGGGCCTTGAGCCTTGGGGCTGAAGCCGAAGGGTTGGGTCTTTCGTCACAGTTCATTCCCACTGGTCAACAGCCACACTGAGAGCTGATTGGGGACAGCTTCTATATTCCAAGCCCTGGCCTGCAGGGATATTGGATGAGGCCAGGAAGATCTCCGAAATCGTATGACACGAAGCTCAAAGAGCATCAACTAAGTCGCAAACAATGTCATCCTTGACCATTGGCCAGAACAGTTCGAAAGGGATTTCGTCAGAGACGGCCTTGTCCACAGTCTCTCTCTCTCTCTCTCTCTCTCTCACTCAGCCTGCCGTCTTGCACTGGTGGGAGGAGCGTCCAAAACTTTTTCAAATCAATAAGGTGCGGGCAATCATGACCGTGTGCACCTGGAACAGACACAGACCAATGCCGACAGCCGACGACGGATTACTACAGTACATTATATCCCGGTGGTCGGTCACTGCAGCCAAACCCCTCCAGCGCTCGTGGAACTGTCGTCGTAATTGCAGCATAACCACATTGCTTTGTCCATGTGGCGCGACTGAGTTTCGGACCCGCATCGCAGGATCCACGGCCTGTTCCTTGCTTGTGCAACTGACTTCCTTCGCATGTGTGGCTCCGAAACTTGTGGACAGGCTCAGGACAACTATGTGAAGATGACGTGACATGCTACAGCTACAGGGCAACATAGGTCAGCCGTAGCAGGTTGAAAAATGCACACTGTGCCTGTCTGAATATTCGACTGGGATGCCGGACACAGGTGGTGTCGCCATCCGTGGTATCTGCAGCAAAGGCCTCCGGGCGCTTTGCCAGCATGCTCTGCCACGGCTTTCGAGAGATTGCACACAGGATCGAGCCAGGTTCCAAGCACAGCGTGTCTTCTCAGCACGGATAAGTTCCAGGACCTGCAAATGCTGACTGGCTTGCGGAATTCCCTGACACAGCCGCAACATACCCTGTTTGACTCCGCTCCTGGATGGAATTGCCAGATGCTAGCATCACGACCTCAAGTCTCCAAACAAACCAGGCTTGCAAAAACATCACCATGCCGGAGCTCGAAAATGCGCTGTTTACGGTTTGTGTAAACTGACACTTCGTACTCACCCTTTGCTCTTGAACAACCGTTGGCGAAAGCCCGCACCGGTGCGACACTGAAATGTTTGCCGCTTCTGTTTACTACTTTTCGCAACATTCATATCACTGTCTACCACTATAACCAGTATCAGTATGCCACTATACCTAGTCCGGATTACGTGGTCACACGATAACTGCAGTCTTTATTAAAGTATTAAGACCACTTCTATGGTCACCATTTTGGAAAGAACATGTTTTCGCATAATATGATTCAAATCTCCGCTACGTGGCGACTCCAAGCTCCCGGCTTTTGTTTTGGCTTCTTCTGACCTCGTTCACTGAAAGCATTAGGCAGTTCGATGGCCAAGTTGGACAACTTGCAAGAAACAAGAAACACAACTTGCAACTTTGCCCTTACCCTGCGCGCAACGATCTCAGTGACATGCGCAACGTCGGCATCACTTCGATCCTGCCCACGTCTTTGGAAAGAGAACTATACAATCGGCAAAGTTCGCACTGCCACTTAGGACTCAATCGGAACCTTCACTCTGCGAATGGTGCTCGCGGTGCATGGGTCTGCAATTTTTTCCGAACTCTTTTTCAAAAATTATGAGCTAACCAACTGCACTTTATACTTTCTATCAAGCTCCTGTCCACAGCCACTAACAGACAACGCTGGAGCAGGCAGGTGGGATTTTCGGATTTTCAATCAGCGACCAGCTGTGGAAGCTGATGCTCAAACCTGGCCGTGCACTTGTTAAGTGATCGTACTGCATATGAATGCGAGATACCACAGGGATGGAACATGGATGTTCGCCCCATGTACAACACGCACGCGCGCGCACATGCAAACAAACGACACACAGACAGACACAGACGCTGAACGCTTACAGATACTTATTTACTTACTTAGGCACTCATCCGCTGCCTACAAGCGGTGATGCACCTTTTTACTAATATTTACATAACCATGCTCTATGTTCGGTAACCGGGGGTCCGGGGCCAAACTAGACTCAAGGATTATTCTGTTTGGAGTCCCCAGGCTGCCACTGTAAGGCCCGTGTCAAAATTAACTGCTGTATGCATCTCTGCATGCAATAATTTCTACTGCCGACAAACATTGTCATACAGTATCTGCTGGCATGCACCAAAGCAAACACTTCACCGACTTGTTGCGGCGACATTTGCGAGTCTATGGCCAGCGCCTTAACCGGAGGCTGCTCGACTGAAACCACTGGCTTCTGTGATGCCCCACTGACGGTAGTCTGGAAGGGGCCTAGTATAGGGCAGTCTCCTACATGCAGGAGGACAGCCGGGAATGAAATTGAAAAACATACATCTAGCTCAGGACTCGTTGAACTGACGGCCTGCAATATCCTGCATTCAAGCATGGCAAAGCCATGGCCTATCGTGACAATCCAAAGCTACCATGGTCTCTCCAAGCCAAGAACCTTTGTCAACATCTGCACAACGGATGGACTGTGGCTAAAGACTGCGTCTCGGACTCCAAAGCAGGAGCCTAACATGAGCACGGAGTATTTGGCGCACACACTCTGACAGACACATGCGACGCGCCCACCCACCCACCGGCCGCAGAGAGACAGACAAACAGACCCAAACAAATAGCGCGAGCGGAATCCAATCAAGCATGGACTGTCCGATCACGATCAAGAATACGCCAGAAGCCATGTTAATCAGCCATGAATACTGCCAGTCGCTGGACTCGTTGCTTAACATCTTCAAATAAGTGGAGCATCTCGCGCCCACAAGTGCGGGCGAAAGCTCAACGAGCGGAAGATGCAGTGCGCAGGGCGGACGAGTTTAGAAGCTACCAAAATGTGCTGAACATCTAAACACGCGATGATGTCTGTCCGACAAAAACCTGCAATGGAGCCACCCCGGCCGCCGTCCAGCAAATAGCGCGGGAGCTTCCTCCGTGTCGGAGCCAGCATCATGAGCATCAGAAGCTTCACCCAGCACCTGCTGGGGTTTAGCCCTGGAAGTGGACAGCGAAGCTGGGCCTCAACACAATTCAGCTCCCGTCCCACGCTGGCAGAATGTGGCAAATGTTTGAACGACTGTCAATTGCAATTCATGATTCTGGAAAAACCCATGAAAACAGATGTCGCATGATCCGGGCCACGTGGTTGACGGAATAGCAGCAAATATCATATGTACTCTAGCTCCCGCGAAGTGGAAATACACCAAGAACTGGCAGTCGAACCACCCCCATCCACTCCCTCACTGTGACATCTCGGCAGCCTCAGGCTTGACTTCCGAGATCTTCGTAGCCTCGCCATGGCGACCAAGCAAATGCGGCAGTTTTGAGTTGTCTGACGTTGTGTGTCATGGGCCGTCTCGCTCCGACGTGTCCGGGTGTGTCCACAGGCCGACGTCAGGTTGCAGCTGATTGCCGGCTGACGCCTCCGTCCCTGCGAGAATGTGCTCCAACCTGTCCTTAGCATCTTGCCGCAGCACGTGGCTGGTGGTCTGAAGGCAATCAGAGCACCCGGCCAGAGTGGCCACATACTCTTCCGCTCGAGTCATGGCCTGAAGCTGGTTTAAAGCCTCAGGCTGTACGGGATCTGATCTAAAGACCATCTAGGATCAGCCATAGCATAGGAAAATCTCTTTGGATGTCTGGGCTCCATGCCACCTTCAGGGCCAGGTCTGAAACATCCTCGGAGAGCGACAGCACTGCGTAGCTGCGGTTCGCCAGAAGCCAACACCTGACCAGCACCCTCGATCCTCTTGCACAAGCAAGCTGCAGTCAGCAGGTCCCACCAGTAAGGCCATAGCACTGTCAGCATGCTGGAAGCAAGGGATGTTTGAGCGCAAGGCTGGTTCGCGTCCTCATCTTCGGCCCGCACTGTGTGCACCTCGCCGCCATGGTACATTGTCTCGAGGTGTGCAGGGTCGCGAGAACAGCCGAAGCAACAGACTTGGGATTTTGCTGGGATGGGCAGCCCGAGGCTGAAAATCTCGAAGGCGACCACCTATAAGAGCATTGGTGCAAACTTACACTTTGTGAGTCACCATGATGGCCTCATAGGCTTTGTCTGTGTGATGGTCCCAGATCCTATGTCCTGGGCAAGAGCACGGTCCAATTCATTCCAAGCGACGCTAACCAAACGCAGTATTTACAACAGGCTTAGGCCATGGCCAATAAGCCGATGACAAAATTTCAGGTATGCTTCGTCAATACATGGTGTAACCTGAGCAGTGCATGCAGCATAGCCGGCTTGAAGTACTGCCCCGCGCAAGCGCAGCCTTTGTGAGAAAATTTGCAAGGTCCGTGAGCTGAACCAGGGGTTCCACAGAAACCTGGCCAAGCATGTCTCACGAGACACCAGAACCTGATTGCGCCACAATTGGCACTTATCGACACAATACAGTCAAGACTGACTATGCACCAAAGCAGTGACAAGCTACTTGCGTGTTGAGTGCCTGCTGTCTACAATATCCGCGGCAACAAGCTCTGACTCCTGAGAGCCCATCCCTTGCCTATACTGCACACATGGCAGGAGCGCAGACAATGCCGGTGCTTGCTTCGGCAAGTGTATGTCCAGCACCGGGCATGCGATGCCACCTGCGAAAGCCACGATCGGCTGTAACAAGTCACACAGCAGAAAGTGCCAAGGTGTCGGCTCGCCATGTTGCGTAGCTTCAAGGAAATAGGCCTCAGAATATGGGCACTCTGTCTGGCAATGCCGGCTGAACATCGGAACATCTCGGAAGCTGAGAAGCCTGCTCTGTCAAGGCCTTCAGGCCACGATCCTTTTTGTGCCGCCATACCTTGGAACCGACAGGTTCTCGAACCTTTCCTAGCGCCTGGGCACGGGTGTGGACAGTTCAGCGATGTCGCTGAAATTACGGTTTCCTTTGCCTGATCTGCAGAATGACCGCCAATGCCTTTACGAGTCATAGCTTACATTGCGCGAAACTCCGACTGCACAGACGACGGTGTAATCGGATGTCTCCTTCAGCAGTTACTCAAGTTTCCGTCGTTCGAGTCATTTGCACTTGACCAACACGGGGCAAGTTAAATATCAGTCTGGATTCCGGATCGGGCCCGATGTCCGACCGTGGGGAATTCGGGGACTGGTTGATGTGGGGCTTCACAGGGCTGCTCTTCTGCATCAAGTGCCGCCAGCACCGACAGATATCATGATGCGGCTCAAAAATGTGCAAACTTGTTTTCCACCGCTCACTGCTGAGCTGGTATGGGCCTCGGACAGGCAGCGCCTCTCCGGTCTCGATCACGGCATGCAGCGCCTGACGTCTCCGGTACCAAAGATTCTGATGGACTTCTCTGACCCGGTTCTGTGGATATCAAGGTACGGCGAGAGAGACCGCGATTCAAATCTTCGATCCTATTTCGTCATAAGTTGTCACCTGCTGCCTACCTGACTGGGTCGCCGAGCAGGGAAATCAAGGATACCAACGGTTAGCTATGGTCCGGACTTTGGTTTGCGATGGTTCCCTCCCTTGTGCAGCATACTTGCTGTATGCTGCATTGGCAAGCAAAACTTGCTTGTCCAGCCGGAGAGTGAAAATGGCGCGGGACTAAGTAAGCGTCGCTCCTTAGGCAAACAACGTGAAATGGAGATAACTGCCACGATCCCGCAACTGTCCCGTGGATAGGGAGAAAACTTCGAGAAAATGACGGCTTGCACTTCAGGATCGGCGGCGTGTTGTACACCCCCCACACCGGACTTCGCCTTGACAGCACATGTTTGCTTCTTTAACCTTGCGTCGTGCAGGAGGGCTTGCAAGCTCCTTGAAGCTGCTCTCCAAACTTCGCGTGTGACGGACTATCGGAAACATGGGCCTGGGGGCCGAGGCGGGGTCGCGCAGCATCGCGCAGCAACAGTAGCACACTGACACTGCCAGGCCACGTGCTGACGGCTGGGAGAGTTGTGGAAGGCAGGCATAAGCATAAGCGAGGCATTGCAGGTGACACTTAACTGCGCAAACAATCGCAATACCATGAGCAGTTGGCTGCCAGCCTTCAGGAACCTTGTCAGTCCCTTCTTCGATTGCTTCCTTAGCTTCTTGGGCAAGCTGTAGGCTGTATGCACACAGCAGAACCAGCAGCCGATGCTCTGCCGCCCTCCACGGCTTTGCGCCACCTGCCCCTATCAAAATGGCAAGGAGCGAGAAGTCCCCGAATGCTTCGTAGAAAAGCTTCCACCGATCCTCTTTGTGCGACCTGAAGCTGAAACACAGCCTGGTTCAGCCTTACACTCTCTTGGCCGACTTTGAATTGTACTGCTGTGGCTATCGCAGGCATGGTTTCGCAATATCTTGCCACGCATTCGCGCATAATCAGATATAACCAGGGTGTGGCGCATTGGTGCGACAAAGCTGGCTCGAGGAAGATCTTTATAACTTCCCCATGTGCAGCACCGTCCTGTACTGCCTTCAGCACTGTGCCGCCTCCGGCTCTGAGGCATGTCCAGTTGCTCCGGTCAGCATCAAGCAGCTCGAGCCGTCCAACTGAAGACGCCTCCCCACACTGTACAATTCATTCTACAATTCAAACACGAGGTGTCAGATGCCTTCAAGGCAAACTTCGGCCTAGGCGCTGCTACGTCCTCGCACTGTACATTTGATAAAATCTGCAGAACACAGAAGATCTTCAGCTAGCTGCTAGCTGCTAGCTCGTAAGCCCAAATCAAACAGAAAGCGCAGGTTCGGCATTTATGGCGATCGTTGCCCACGCCTTTATGGCCATTTATAGCCATGGAAGCTGCCCCAGCTTCGATATGCAGAGGGGAAATCGTATGAGTGCTTCGATGGGCACGCAAACACGGAAGGCACGTGCGGTACAGTCTCAACTCTGTCAGATAACTCGACTCACAACTACTTCTGCACTTATGGAGATATGGTCGTCCTATACTTATACAGTTATACAGTACATTCATTCGGTATGATCGACAGATGGAAATCTCGTCAGTCTGCTTGCGGCGCAGCCGGAAACAAAAGCGCTTCTGGTTCACTTTCTGACATCCTCAGAATCTGCGCGTAGCTTCGACGCGCCTCCGGGACCAGTCCGTGATCGCAGCTGTCAATCATGAACCGGTGCCTCCGATCTGTGAGCTCCACGACCCGACCGGAACGTTGGATGAAGCCGAGCCCTGCAACCTTGGCTGTTCCCCAAGATGCGCTAAGATTGAAAGCTCTCCAACGGACCTCTCCAATGCGAGAAGTGTGCGAGATGCCATGCAGACATCTCCTCTCGAGTCGGGTGACCCCTTCTTGCGGGAGAGATGCAGCGTTGGCAATGGTCGCGGGCTGTCAAAGTGACGTTCGGTATGTGCCAGGACGCCTGCCAGTGCGAGATCGTAAGTTCGCTTTTGAGGTTTTTCACCCTCATTAACAAGACGTCGCTTGTCTAAGCTGTGTTGGCCGCAGAACCGCTTCTTGCTGCACGGGGTCTGGGACTGTGCATCTCCACGAAGCTCTCGTGGCCATCACCTCGCGGGGACTTGCTGCGGTCGAGCCCTGAGCTGGCTGAACAACGGAAGTAGCGAGGATCAAGTGCCCGCAAGGTTCGAAGCCTTCAAGGGCCTTCAAAGCTCAAGGTTTGGAAACCAGAGTTCAAAGAGCGAGCCTGAAGAACATGGGATTTCTCTACATTGACCCTCACACGGGCTTACGCAGGGCTCGGACTGCCAGGCTGGGGCTCGAACTCTGAGCGCGGCTTTCACAGCCTCCCATTTCTTGCAAACACCCCTAGCTTCCGTCGTCCTCTTCTCTATTCCCACATCATTGTCCGTTCTGTTGCTGGAAGTTGAGAGTCGGCTTGGGAGCTCGTGGCCTTGAAAGGGCTGACAACGTAATCTCACTCAAGAACTTGGTGCCCATACCCTGGGTTTGGTATGCACGTTGCTTCATGGTGGTCAGAGTTGGTCGGGTCTGCATCGATTCGGTGTGCGGTTCTATCTTCCAGGTGGGGGCTGCAGCCAACTCCAGGGATAGCGATGAAATATGTTCACGGGATCTGAAGAGCGAGATCAGGTGAACGAAGACAACACTCAGGATCAATCGCCAAATCACCAAAGCTCGAACCCAAAAGCCACGAGCCTAGGCGGAGTGATATTGCCGACCCGCAGATTACTGTCCAAATATATATTGGGAGCACGAACACCGACTCAGGGAATCAAACAACTATATGGCCTCTTTGACTCTGGACGTGACGCAAGCACACTCTCGGACGCTAACGACATGTCAAGAAACCTACATGGACAGGATCTTCAGATGGCAGTTATCTTGATTCTCTTGAACACAAGTCTCAAACATGTAGGTTCAACGGCCTTCTCTTACATTTTCGACTTGGTCGGCGCGCGGCAGAAGCTCGGAAAGCGCAACGACATCGGCCAGAGTGTCCTGCACGGCCCACAGCTCAACCAGCCTCTTGCTTCACGAAAGAATGCATATACACTCAACCTTGAAGCGCCGAGTTGCGGCAACGGCTTGCAGGACTTCTTCCATGCCAACTGGCTCGTCCTTCACGCAAGCACCGCTCACGCCAAGTTGTTTACCGTCTTTTGCCATAGAGGAGTAAGCTCAACAACCAGCACCGGAACAAAATCATTCAGCGCGTACCATCCAGGTCCACTATGGAGGCAAGAGCCATGGCATTCTACTGCCAGTAGTTCGGCGAAGCGACATGGGGTCCTTCTGCCTTCTGTAGTTCCACAAAGCATGGAAGAAGATCCTCCGCATCAAGGGAAATGTGGTGCTAACACGTCCCGCTTAGGGTCTCAAGGGCTTGGGATTGTAGCTGGGCTTGGCTCAGAAGTGGGGTTCTCGTAGCTGATACGTTTCAGTGCTTCAAAGCCGAGGGGAGACTTGCACAAAGGAGTTTCAGCAGAAAATGTCGAGTAATGCAACAACGTGCATCTGCAGAGTGTGAGTCGCTGATTGCTCGGCCAACTCTACGCGGGAAACTTAGAAGCTTGCCTCAGGTGCGAGCGCGCCGATGTCTTTTCAAACACCCGTGCCGAAAATTCAGACTTTCATGAAGACGACTCCTACTGCTGTATACTACAGTAACTATTACTTTTACTATGCTACTCCTGCTCCTCCGCCTCCTCCTCCTGCTGCTGCAGCACCACGTTCAGGCTCAGAATGTAGGAGCTCCAAGACAAACGCAGATCTACGCAACCAGCAGTAGAAGCTGCCGAACTTCATTGGCTAGACACGCGTGGCTGCCCTCCAGAGGCCATTCTCACTTGTCGGAGGGTATTGTTCGGACTGGCCGATACGTGTGGGAAATTAGCTTCATTTCCTCCCACCCGGTGCTTGGAGCTCTGACTTGTTCATCTATCCATCACTGGATAACACGCAGCCCATGGGTTTCCTGCACGGCCAGCGGGCAGCTTTTCGACACCACAGCCGTCTTGGGGGAGTAGATGGTGTTCAAAAACTGCTCCCAGGCAAATCCCCTTGACGGAAAGGCTTGGCACATGTAAGTCCGAATCGTCCTGCCTTCAAGCTTTGATACTCCAGGATACGTGAATCAGCAGCACACAACCAGCCCATAAATGGAATACGGGTATGTGCATGAAGCATCATGAAGCACCAACACAACAATCGAACCTCGCACTACTTCACGACTACAATCGGCGTTGCTCCTCTCTGCTTGTTCTGATGTGAGGCCTGGAAGCCACTGCATCAGGTCCTGCTGCGTGCTCAGGCTACTGAGAAACCGAGTTCTTCAGGAAACACACAGCTACCAAGCATGAACCTTGACTTGACCTGAAGTGGCAGAGTTGCTTTCTGGACTCGGAGCCCTGCGCTCCAGACTCCAGAAAGATGCCGGACTATGGGGCATCGTACGGTTGCGGAATGTTGCGGACATCCCGTCCCTCACGCAACAAAGGACAGCACTAACATCGGACAGGCAAAGCTTAGGGACGCGTCATCTCAACCAAGTGGACAGAACGTGAGATGAGCGCGGTTGAGCCATTCTAGGCACTAGCTAGTTTTGTAGGCAGGAGTGGATTTGAAGCTTTGAATGGTGACGGTGACCTGATCAGCCTTCGACGATGACCGCCAGAGAGGACCCACCGATCGACGAGCCATGATCACGATGCTTCCGTGCCCAGCTCCTGCACTTGGATGATTTCCTCGCTCTCATACATGTCCAGACCTCGTTGCTTTTCCTGGCCACACGCAACGAGTAATTGGCTCATACAGCTGGCACAGAATGTCAATGGATGACACCTACTTGGTAGTGAAGGAATCAAGCCTCCGGACCAGTCATGTGCCGCCAAGGTGCGCACATCTTTAGCAGCTTTTGTAATGGAACTTCGCGACGCATGAAGGCTTCCCAATTGCGGGTAGCTACTTCCATAACTGAAGTCCATAAAGGTTCGCTCCTTGGGTGACATGACTGAATCTGGCTCCAACAGAAGCAATTTGGCACGCCTTGTGGCGCAACTTTTCGTGCACGCATAGATGTCCATCATAATGGCGATGAGCATGTTGAGCATCAGTAGGAGTCCGACCTGAAACGCACATACCCGAGGATCCTGGCTGTGCAAAAACCGCGTCGTGGCTTAGCCAAGTCCGGGACGAATTGAAAGGCTGCGAAGAAAAGGAGGGCAACTGGGCGTCCGAGACTGTCCTATAAGCAGGCTCTTTCCGAAAGTGCAACGGGAACAGCAATGCAATGCGCTCTACTTTCCAACATGCCTAGGCCTGTCTGTGATGCTCACTGGCAGCCCAAGCTTCTATGGATGTCCAGCGCACTTCTCCCATCAGGGCAAAGAACAAGACGCTGGCTGCTCGATCCAATGTAGAAAACTGCAGCTCATCCTCTCCAAAGAAAGCTGTTCCCATCACCTGAAGCCACAACACGCACTCGATCATGGCGCTGCATGCCCGCGGCCATAATTTGTACTTATGTACTCCCATGGAAAGCATGCCCATCTGAAACTGTACGCCAAATATGATCCCAATCACGCCCAAACTAGAATAGCCGTGCCTGATGTTGACAACTGATACACACACACACATATATATATAACAATATATATATATGTATATATTTTGCTATGTAGGTGTGTATATACATATATATATATACAGGAAAAAGATTATAGGCATATCTATCTATCTATCTATCTATCTATCTATATATATCTATCTATCTACATATATATATATACCCTGTACTTCTTAGCGGGCGTTAAACTGATACTTTTATAAAGTAGGCGATAAACTGTCACGTTGTGCTGAATGCTTCCGGGCCTAGAAAGGCCAAGCCGGTGTCATCGACATTGGCTCTGAAAGCTGCTGCGACTTGAGGGGGCGGGTTACAAGCTTTAGGGGGCCATTCGCTTATTCTTTCAAGAGTGCTCCGATTGCTGCCAACTTCAGGGAACTCGAGTTTTGGGTTTAGGGTTCAGGGCTTACCATAGATGTTTTTGGTCGGATGGTTTGGTGTTTGCTCGTGCCCATGGTACTTCTGGTTCGAGCTTTGCTCTTCTTCGCCGGACCCTAAGCTTCCTTCAACCCCGGTGCCTGTGATGCACAGTTTAGATTAGCTGATACAAGGTCTTCATGCCGGTGCGAGCGCAGAAAGCGTTCGCAGACCGCCTCCGCCCAAGATGGCTCTCTCTCTCTCTCTCTCTTGGTCCGTGCAAGCTTAACTCTTCTGGATTCTCACGCAAACTGCTGAGTCCTGGGTTCGTTGACATCATCTTGCTCGGGTGCCCCGCCCTCCCCTGCATTGTGCTGGCCTGCTCTGTTGTTCAAGTGTAGCACGATCGCATCATGAGCATCTGTTGGCTTCGCTGCAATCGGCTCTCAAACATACGTGTTGACATGCATGATGTTTGTGTGTGTGTGCAAGGGTCAAGCTTTCATACATATATATATATAATGATCCCGGTTCGGCCGCCACCCCCGCCCTCCACAATTGTTGGCACCCCCTCGAACCCACTGTTTTGCGGTTCTCCTCTCTTGCTGTGGAGTGCAAACACATTGAGCGATTGAAGCACGAGGATTCGCGCCCGCTTCAACTGTAACGACATGTTCGCAGGCCTCTCCGCGAACAATTGCTACGCGTCCGTCACAGATATACCCATGCAGTTTTCGCTCTTGTTGCATTTCTAGCACTCACTTTGACATCCAGCGGCCGCGAATGCTGCAAAGACGGACAGGAACACCTGAGCATCAGCGCTGCCGACGGATGACTCTAGAACGCCCTTAGATGGGCAGGCCAGTAGGACTAGCTCTGCTTTTTGACGAAGGGGAACCCTGGAAACGCAGCTGAGCGGCCAGTCCGAAGTGGAACAAATCCACCGCAGCAGCCGACAGTGTGCGTGTCAAAATCGCAAGACGTGGTTGCCTCAGCTGTAGGAAAACAGTATAAAACAGTCAAGGCTGCCGAAGCGTGCAAATTTGCGATGGCCATAGTGCTCAGGGCTCAAGCCATGTAAAGGGTGGAAGGTAAAAGTGAACAAATCATCTGCGAAGGGAAACTCGGCCGGGAAAGCGCAAGAGTCACAGTAAGAGACGGTTCAGGAAAGCATGGGGCAAAGATTGGGACAGCGAAAGCCAACAACGATGACAGAACAAACTTAAAAACGCATGATGTATTATTCCTATACGAGTATCACCATCTAAACATCAAGCGCCGTTCTCATGTCATCGCGGTCCTGGCGAGCAAGTGCAACTGACCCAGCGCTATGGCATCACTGTCAGCTGCAGCCACTGCACGTATGCCATGTATGCACGCCTGAGACGGGAGTGGGCCCTTAAACTCAGCAAGGTTCGTAAGCTACTCCAAGGGGCAACGGTACTTCCAAAATGCCATTGACAGACTATCGCCAGTGTGGCTTCTTGCAAACCAAAGAATGCGGAGCTATTCAATGCCAGAAGATCTGCTCCCCATGCAGTGTCGCTCCAGGGGCTTTGGGAAAGCTGGGCCGTCTCTGCACGTGTGCACTGACTTCTTCAACCCAAGGCTCACGAAGTGTAAATGCTCTGCAAACTCAAGATTTCAACTACAGGAAGAGCAACCTGGACTTGGCCAAGTCGCGCACTGAAGGCCTTTAGCATTCGCAGTATGACGATAGCCTGTTGCTGTCCAGTCGGATCACGGAGCAAAACGATGCAAGCAGAAGCTTTGCCAAAAACCAGAACGGACTGTTCAGGCAAATCTAAGTACGGCTGATGCGACCAGGATGCAGGGTAGATGCCTTTGAGGAGCCTGCCTCGCAAGCAACCCCCCTGACAAAAACAGCTCAGCGATACAGAACCATTTGTAAGCAGTGATCACAACGGCCCACTGGCATACTAAACACACCAACAAGGCTGGGAACTACCGTCAATGTTCCGGCGAAGCATGCTGTATGATCCCTAATCGCACATCGTCCGCACACCGAGTCTCTGATGAGACTGCATCAGCTACTTGTCCAAAGGTGCAGCATAGAGTACGTAGCGGGTGGTACTAGGTGAAAAATACCTTGTACGGTTGGCTCTGCTTGTTGCTCTCTTCCAAGGCGCAGTTATGCGCAAGAATGCCAACGGATTCAATCTGCTTGAGCAGCTCCTGCAACAAAGCAAAAATCTTTGGCGAAAGCTACACCACTGAAGACCCCAAACAGTTGGCCAAACCAGAGCAAGACCTGGTTTTGATTTGGAGGAATCATCTCGGTGCGAAAGCAACACTGAGCAAGCCGGGGTGGTTTGGGGTGGAGGGTGCGCGGTGCCGGGTGGTGGTGGGGGGTGCTGCACTTGCCGTCCAAGCTGAACAGAGAGCCACTGGGAATCTCGGCTGCCTCGCTACCAAAGTGTGAACGGCCAATGCCGTTGTCCTCGAAGCTATTGACTTGGGACCGACCGAGTACCCAATGCCGGTGGGTTCGAAGCGAGGTCGGAGGGTGGTCCACTCCTGGTTTTCGAACCTTGTCTCCCTTCATATGGGCTCTCCTTTCTTATGGGTTGCTATCTCCTCTAGTGGATGTACGCAGTGCTGGGTTTTCGACGCTTGTCTGCTGTTGCTCCCCTGTCTGTCTTGGAAGGCATTGAAATTTGGGACGGGGGTGTGTTCTACCACACTTTGCGGCCAAGCTCCAGAGTTTGGGAGACAAGAGTTGAAATCAAGGGAGAGAAGAGCGAAGGGCCGCATGAAGTGTCAAAATCCCGGGCGTTTACTACCCACACCGATCCCAGATAGGGAGACGAGGACAGACCAGCGTCAATGAGGGCAGACCACGGAAACATCGCTTGATATCGTTTGCCACCCAATTGAAGGGAGATGAAGGGAGACACTCATTGAAAATCCCAACGTTGGCCACACTCACGGGTCACCATGAAGAGTGACAAGGAGAGACAAGCGTTGAGACCTCGGCATTGGCCACCCTCCGGTCCGAAATGAAGGGAGACATTCATAAACATCGTCATTGGTCCCCCCCACGGATCCCACATGAAGGAAAACAATGGCAAACAAAAGACCGCGTGAATACGCAAGGGCAAAGCAGTGTCGAGAACGCCAGGAGTGAGTACCCGCACAAGTCCCAAATGAGAGCGAGACAAGCGTCGAGAACCTCCATGGTCTCCACCCACCCACAGCGTGAAACATCATTCTGATTCATACCCCCTGCGGCACCAATACTTGAGCCGCTCCTCTCCATGTCTATCGGCGCAAAGCTCAGGCTGAGAGTCCTGGGAAGCAAGCTGTTTGGGGGCGAGTGCGTCACTTTCCTTCCCATTTTTCTGGCGGATTGTGGCGCCTGGTAGCAGCTCCTCACAGTCTGCGGATACTCCTGCAATTGAACAAGCACTGGCTTTGCAGCCTGCGAGTACCTTCTATGCTCTGGCCTCTAAGCCTTCTCGGAGCTCAATCGTCAATGATGCCTGGCCAAAAGGACATGCTTCTGCAAATGGTCAGTCAATGTGTTGGGATGTGTATCACACGAATTGGCTTTCCCGGCATGAATCACCGGCGAAAGGCAGGCCTTCTTCAACTGAGAGCCAAGAAGCAAATACGCCAAGACAATACAGCACCAGTCGACACCTGGATGCGGTTGACGGACTGATACCGGATGCACATCTAGGCGAACCATAGCGAAAAACAATCCCAGACCGCTCGTACCACACGTGGGTTGTGGTGAGTTGATGAAATCGTTCATCTTCTGCTCGTGTCTTAGAGGATTCTTGAAAACGTAAGCTGCCTGTCCACACGAACGTATAGCTAGGCCAGACTAGGCCCAGTGATGACCCAGGCAGGCATGAGTAAAACATGCCAAAGCCGATTACGGTGAGTCGACTAGCAAGCTCCACCATCGATTGTCAGGCACCCCGGAATAGAAGCAGTAGTAAGAGACTGGTTCCGAAGACACATTGCGTCACATTGCCATCTGCCAGCTCACCAAGGAAATGAAGGAAGCAATGAAAACAATGCAACTAGTCTGATATAGTATAATGGACTTCAAAGAAAAACAATTTTACAAAGGGCTGGGGTCGTGACTTTCGTAGCCGGATGATCGCACTCGGACTCTCCAGGACTCTCCAAAAAAGGGTGAGGATGGCTGGGGCTATTCAGGTCGAAACCCCACTGGGCATGCATGGTCGCGGCATGTCGCGGGAAGAAACACAACCGACGAGACCATCATCCGGTTTTTGCCGATGCCACTTTGTCCGAAACAAAGACTCGACAAGTAGAAGCTGTGGCCACTCTCCTCGTACTGTTCAAACTCAAAACCCGAGTAACAAAAAGATGCCCAAGAAGGCAAAGTTGCAGTTCCAGACGTTCAGATAGAGGCCGAGGAAGCCTCGCCAATCCAATCCTAAGACATCCACCATGCAAGATTCTGCAAAGATGACCATGATTGAGCCATGACAAACTTGTTGAGATCGTTCGTTGTGATTTCGTCATTTCTCTTCTGATCCACGCTTGTCATTGCATGTGGCCAGACACGGTTCCCGGCAGAGCATGACCAGGGTGCTTTAGATGTGCCGAGGGTCTATTCTTTCTCATTCTTCGAACCAGACAGAAGATCTCCCAAAGCTCTGTAAAAAGGAGAACAGTGATCAGAGAATAGAACATCACCTCGAAGGTCCAGCTCGACCATGTCTCAAACAGCGACAGTGGTAATGCTCGATGTGTGATGTCCTGACCCGAATGCTGTGAGTCTGCGTCGGCATGCTAATGACTTGCAGTGGGTTCCCTCACCATGGCTCCTTCCAAACATGGCCAGTCCGCGGAAACATGAACCTGGTCAAGGCAAATCTTCCGTTGGAGGGGGGGGGTGGGGTTGAGGGCGTTAGAAGTCTCGTCTTCAACCAGTACCAAACTGGCGGCGTATGGTGGCCTGTACCCGACAGGGCGTGTTACAGCTTGGCAGCTCAATGTTGGTGAGCAGAAGGATGTCCAGCACAGGGCTGTAAACTGCGAAGGTGAGACGGGCACGAAGAGTGTCGCGCGAAAGCCACCTGCCTAGGCTGGCAACAGCAAGCAATGTCAAGCCCCTATGCGGCTTCACAACGTCACTCGAGTCGAGGCACTCCAAAGCTCGCCGTGGGTACGGGAAACACTCTCTGCACATTCTGCTTCGTTGGCATGGGGAGCTGGGAGTGTCAGAAACGTGGACAACCCGGGCCAGAATTTGCCGAGCTGCTTGCACAGAAATCGGCTGGCTGTCTGGCTAAGAAGTGTCCATCTGGGCCCAAATTTGCCAGCCAAACTGTTCGACTTGGTTCCTGAATCGCGGGAGCTCGAGCTAGAATTGCAGCAAAGAGCGACAACTTAACACCGTAACCATGTGCTGCGCTAGAACGCAATTCCAGCATCTAGCGCGATGCTGGTCATAACACTGCAAACAACATGCCGGCTAACAATAGCCCGCACGGTATGGTGTGGTTTGGTGCCGGTAACTGCAACTGGACGTCTACGCATTCTGAAGATTAGGGTATTAGTCGCACTCGTGGAACTGAAGCGCCATTCCTGCCTGCAGCGTTTGTATGTCTCCGTAGTCGACTTCGCTCTCAGAAATGAAAATTTCAGAGACGTTGCTGAATTACAACCATCATCCTGAATACTGGAGCCCAAGGTTCTTCCACGAAGCTGTTCTGCAAAAGCTCGTCTGCAGTTGCCTCCATGAAGTACTCGTTGTTGTGCACACCGCAGCTCAATCCGTAGGCTTCTGCCAAGCCTGCAGAATGGGGGTCCCGGGCAATCGCATAGTTCGGCGGTAAGCCGGCTATCGAAGCATCCTTCGTCTATCATTCGCGACAACTCTGCTTGAGGTACAGCCCTCCTGTGCAGTGCAGCTGAAACCAAGTCTGCACCTCGCATCAGACTCCTGCACTCTGACTGGCGTGGACTTCACTTCATGTTGGAACCGGCAATAAACCTGGTGCTCGGCAGGGTCCGGGTGCTAGAACCATCTGCGCCAGTTTGACGGGCCCGACCTGCACCAGTTGCGAAGGTCGTACAAAACAGATGAGATGACCTGCAATAATGGAGATCCCTCTGTGCTGCTCCCAGTAGCCTGTAGCGGGTGCAATTAACAACCACCCGCCTTGCGCATGTGGAGCAAATACCTAGCCAAGTGAATTCCCAGCTTGAACTAGCTGACCAGCTGCTGTCAATAGACCTACCTATCCCAGACTCGCTTAGTCACGCCAAGGACGAGTTGCATATCAAACTCCTCCGGCTTCATGGTCTCGGGGATCTCGCTGCTATTTTCTCTGGGTTCTTTCGTTTTCGACAAGAACAAGGGACGGAAGCCAAGTTCCAGCCAGGAGGAGAAGTCCTAAGCTCTACAGGGACAAAAGACTCACGCAATGCCGCCGGGAACTGTGCTTGAAAGCCGTACGGGAATAGCAGCTTCACTAGCACCTCTCAGGACAACTGGGCTGCTAGGGGGCCGTAAAAGTGTTGACATCATGCAGGCTCTCGTGGCCGTGGTTCCCGCTGAACCCGAAGTTGGCCTTGCTCCAGGCAACAAACTCTACCAGTTTTTGCTCGAAGTCTGTTCACACTTCAACGGCTTCTGAGCATTTGTCAGGGTCCGGCATTCTCGAGTATGTCGAAGCTGACCGCATGCTGAAGCGCCCAAACATCTGAAATTGAGCTTGTGCTCAATAGAGTGCAGGTATACAACCTGGCTAATCACAATAAGATGCATCACGTTACAATCACGCACAAAGATCATAGATGGATGCAACATGATGACCGTGCTCCGAATCTGCTAAGAGCATCGCAAAACCAATAGGAAGGCTGACGGCAAGGACTTCAAAGCATCTTGCTCGGCGATTTGGCCTTCTCGAGGCATCCGAAGTTGATATTACAAAGCCTTCTTTTTGTCATTGCAGCATTTACAAGCAAGCACCTGTCACGCTACAACTAAAGAAGCCGTCCTCGCAGATCATTCATGACAATTTGCTCTGGCACGCCGTGACATAGAACATCTTCGACTTTCAACGAAGCCTGATCGAACACCTGGGCCGACTGCGCTGCATGCACTCAGTCAGAACCCACTGCCATGCAACATGCCAAGACTTCTCAGTGCTTAAGTTCATGACCGATCGATCGATCCAATAGAAGACTCTGTCTGGGATCTTGGTTTGCACCTGATACCACAGAAGATTTCTCTTGGGCACAAACACTGCTGGCACTTTCCGCGTGCAAGGTCGAGATTGAAGCACTACAAGGCATCGCCGACGTGTATCCTCTTGGTTCCTGTTGTCGACTCATGCTTTCCTAGTCAGGACCCGTGAAGCCCTAGCCCTGCTGGAACCAGGTAACAAGGAAACCCGAGCAAGCAAAATAATCTCGAGCAGTTAAATGCACCCTAGGCAATGCTACAATCCTCGTGCAGCTGCCATGGAGAACACTGGAACCTGAACCGATGTCGGACGGACAACCTGCCGACATGCTGCAGGGAAAGGACACTGCAGCTGCAGTGAACCCCAGCAAGTAATGCATGGGCAGGGATCGTCGCCGAAAATCCTGAATGCCGCAATGTGGAAGGGGGGCCGGGACACATCGAGGAAGATGCTACCGGTCTCACAGGAAGGGCTGGAAGCGAATGGCCCAGATTGAGCGCAGGGCACAAACCACAAGGCCACTGGCTACGAACGGGACAGCTTGTGTCACACATGGCCGATGCGAGTCATCACCGGCATTGTGCCCACGTGCACGGATGATGGATAGCGGCTGGGCTGTGCGACCAAAAGAGTTTCGATGTGTTGGGTGCAACCGCTTCGCAGTGGCACCATGTGGCACCCTTGACTCGCATGCTGCAGCGCTGCAGCGCATGGAGTTCGTTCAGATTCCGGGAACGGTGCAGCGTGGAGACGTATGGGCTTAGTCGAGGAAGAAGTATCGCTAACCCAAAGGCTAAATGCTGTTTCTAGTTTCGTAGCTGGTAAACAACTGCCTCGTCCAGGCAGCAGCACAGACCAAGTTTGTAAGCTTCGGATCTGCATTGCGCAGCGGAGTCACAGCTGTGATTCTGCGAAACTCTGCGGCGAAAACAAGTACTGCTCAGGCTGTGCAGAAAGTCTGCATGCCCGCCTTCCGGAACACTACTGTAGACACTCTAGCGGAACACTACTGTAGACACTCTAGACGACACGAGACCGTCTCTGCAGCTCTTAGACGAAGACCCGGTGGAGTGGGCGCTGCAGGAGCTGTAATGAAGCTGAAGAACCTGAGAATCCCAGAACATGTCGCTCTTTGAGTAGAGGAATTTTATGCTTTATGCCTTCGACACTAAGCGCGGAGCCTCCGAGTAGAGTGCCTCTAGAAAGGCGTTGCATGGCATTCGGTTGCCATCTGTAGCTCGTGCAAGTTTAGAAGCCAAACGGCTGCGTGATGCTCTGCTACTACGCATTTGGACGATTCGAAATGCTTGCAGGCGCCATCACACAGAACAGCAGGCTGCATGATTGGGACTGCGACGTGTCATGCGCAGGCTGCATCTTCAAATAGCGCAGCATCTGCCCAGGCACATCAGCCTGAATATCGCTCTGGACTGCAGCATTCCACTGGGAACCAGGCACCACTGTCATCAACCCTACTAGTGACTGTCAGTTCGCAGAAGCAACTCGCTTTGCAGCTGATGTGCGATTGGACTATATTGGACTTGAGCTGTAATGCACCTGTATCGCTCCCTGAATGACTCTTTAACTTTCGTCACGAAGTTTCTTCTGGCCCTGCGCGATCGCTTGCGAGCAAAGCTGCCTTCTCCAATTCAAAGGCGGTGCAGCGCTCCTCATCAATGCTTCCCCTTTCAGTCCTGATCGTGGATAGAGACAGGCCCGCTGGGCATACCATGCCCGCCAAATGCGAGGCCAGGTGCTGCGATTATCGCGAGTTTGCTAAGAGACCACGTGCTACTGGAGCATGTTGTTTGAGCACCCAGCTTTTTCAATAAGTCGCGCAAAGCGAAAAGGCCCTCTGCAGGGGCAAGGCCTCATGCTTGGCAAACCGGACGAGAAGCGACGAGCACACGCAGAAAAGAAGTTCAGGGCCAAACGACCGGGACCACTTTCGTCTGCTGCGGCAAGGGCATCCACCTCAGTGACACATCGTCCGGCACGCACAAAAACAAAAACAAACACACACACACACACTGACTGACTGATCGACACAATGACACACAGTGCAACGCCGGACGAGCAGGTGCGACTGTAAAACATTGTAAGACGCAGGCGTCTGACGGCTCCACAAGATTATTTCGATTATCTTATCATGCGTCTCCGAAGTCCGCTACGACCCCTACGAGTACGTGAAGAATACTCGAGCCAACTCCCTGATCCTTGCGGAATTCACTCGGTGCTGAGTGCAGGACAACCTCCACCAGCTTCCTTGCGGTACACGCCACAAGGCTAGGCACAGCAGATGAGTGTTCCACACAGGTACCATAGCAATGCCGGGCGTCTCGTTCAATCGCCACTCCAGATCGAGATCATCCTTCTCGCCTGGCACAGAGATGACTCTGCAAGCAACAGGTGCCACGCAGCAAAACAGAGAGCGCATGGCGTGCGAAGGTCCCACCTTCGGACTTCTGAAGCTCCTCCAAGAGGCTTTGTGCCTCTTGACCTCGATCGTCGGTATTGCATTGTTCTCGAGCAAGAATCAGACGTCGTCAACACGGATGCCGAACAACGCAGACGGAAATGCAAAGTCACTGGAGGCTCTGGCCTGCGACGGCTACAATGAGCTGAAGCCGCTCATGCAATGTCATTCAACAACGTCGCAACAGTGGGGCTGAGGAGTAGCGAGAAACGACTTAATGCACATTAATACTGCTACATCAGCATCTCTTGGCTGAGACAACTATTAGATGCTGATGCTTCGATGCATCTGACGACAACAACTATACGAGCAATGTGTACGTGTGATATGAATGCAGAAATCCAGATGCTCTCCTTCGAACAAGTGGCTGAGCTCGTCGATAGTCACCTTCTCATTGTGAGCTTGACGGTAGATGCCGCACCTAGCACCAAGCTTATGATGCTGCTGGGCTGTTTCAAAAGCAGTAGTGAGCAACGTTCGGTTGCACTTCGCACTTGGATGCAGTGGGACACTTCGATGCTGGGAGTGCTTCAAGCCACGGGGTGCGCCCTGGGCCAACACGAGTCTCAGACCCGAGCTGCGCCACATCTTTGCTGCCTGATATTCGCTGTGCCCATCGCTTGGCTCCGTGGCCTTGGGGGTCAAATTCTCAGAACATTTCCTCCTTGCGACTTTCGGTTCAGGCTTCCGCCCATCATTCGCCATCAATGTACATCTGATCAAAAACGGCTTTAACGGAGCCAGTCCGGTTTCGATAGTTGCTGCCCTGTATGCGTCTCGAGAAGACTGTCCGTCAGAAAAACCTGCAAGAACCAAGGAAGAAGCTTTAGGTTTCTGGTCATTCATCCTAATCTTTGGTTTTTCTCTCTGACAACCTGCAGATGCTGCAAAGAGCCTACATCCGAACGTTTACTAAGGAAGCCGCTTTGCACCAAATACCGCAGCTTGGCATCACCTTTCCGGCAAATAGCCCGCATGATACGGCCTGGGCACGGGAAGCAGAGGGGCACCGGGCGTAGCGTATGATCTGCTGGAAGGCTAATAATTAAGCTTCATTCGAACATAATGCAGAAGACGCAGATCAGATCGCAGAGAGAGAAAGAGAAAGAGAGAGAGCGAGAGAGGGAAAGAGCGAGAGGTAGAGAGAAATAGAGAGCGAGCGTGACGTAGATAAAAATTTGGGCGGAATGTCGTCTCGGGTCCGACTGCTCGCGCCTGTAATCTAATTCTCAACCGAACAGCAGTGTCGCGATAGTGCTGCCATGCATTTTTGACAGCAGGGCTTTGGTGACAGAACCACTCGTGTGTAACAACTGTGGGTGTACCGTTGTACCGCGAGCTCACAGAAACACATAAGGATTCTCGCCCAGTGTGCCAAACAGGGCTCCACAAATCGAAGTCTGCACAAGTGACATCTTGAGCTCACCCCTGCCAAAAAAAAACACTGCATGCCGAAAGGACGGCAGAAGTCACAAACCACAACACAAATACACGAAACCTGCACACTTGCAACAATCAACACCCACTATCCATGCGTGGGCCTCCGCTTGTGACTTCTTTGTTGGACAGCCAAAGCCTGAAGATCTAAATCACCTTGTGGGCAAGCACTGGGGTGGCGCGAACTCCCACAGCACGTGATGTCAAAGACTGGTTTCCCAAACTTTGGTTTCTGTAGGCCTTCCGTGGAAGATGCCAGATGAAAGATGCGATGCAGCCAGTCCCGAACCACCGTGTCTAGGAAGGCAGCGTTTGCAATCGCTGTGCTGTGGGAAGATGGTTGCCAGAATTCTGGGAGTCTGATCCGGCGAAGGGTTGCTGAAGCAAGCATGACACACACACACACAGTGTCACAAATGATTTGTGTTTGCCATGGCTCTGCAAAACATAGGTCTTGACCCCAAAACCAAAATCAAAAAAATCCATTAAAGCTGGGTGCACCCCTCAAGAACGGTTTTGATGTTGCCAGAAAAACCCAATGGAACCTGCAAAATCTGATTTTGGATATTCTATCAAAACCTAGGCCCCTGCAAGCTTTTTCGAAAGCACCCCGGGCTGTTCCGGGAACGATTCTTGGCCCACTGCCCGGTGGCCTTAAGGGCAAATCCGACGCCTCAAAAGGGCCGTGAACCTACTTGAAACAAAAAACTACAATTGCCGTGGCTCAGCAAAACCTGGGTCTTGACCCTGAAAGCCAACTCCCGAAAATCCATTCGAGCTGCCTAGACCCCTCAAAAACGGTCTTGATGCTAGCAACCCTCAAAACCCTATGGAACCTGGAAAACCTGATTTGGGATATTCTGTTCAAACCTAGGCCCCCACAGGCTTTTCCGGAAAGCGTTTGTGCTGTTTTGGGAACGGCTTTGGCCTGAAAACCACGCTCTGATGTCAAAAAACCCAAAACGTCCTAAGGAACCTGCGAAACCTGATTTAAGGGTTCCTGCCTTTTTACCGGGACGTTGCAAATTTTTTCCTCCCCGTGACGTGCCACATCGAAGGCAGTAGATGGCCGGTTGCAAGACCCTTCCTGCAACCTTAAACGGAAAATCCGATGCCGAAAACGTTCTAAACGGACTTTCACACACCGATTTGTCTTTGGGAACGTATCTTTAATGGAGGCTAGTTTTTTTGTGTCTTGTTCCTCAAGGTGATCTCTTCGAAAACATTGACATGACGACTAATTATTTTTTGTAGCTTTAGAGTCTATTAATGTCCAGGCTTGCAGCTGTCGGCGCAGCTGCACAACAAACCATGCTAGTTTCGTTCTGCGAACACTGCTGACATGTAAGCATCGCACAAGTGACATCTGCTGCTGATAGAACGACCGGAAAAATGGCGACGGTTTTGTTCCTCAGTCGAAGACCTATTTAAGCGTTGCAAAAAAAAGCCAGGTTCGCGTACAGGACAGCATAATACAACAAAGTCAGGCCTGGCTAAACGCGGCCCATCCAGCTCAATGGGGCCCAGTCCCCACCGCCGTCCCAACTGGCCCTTGCACCATAAGCTCGAAAGGAGACGCATAAAAGAAAGTCAGACTCGCACGCCGGCCAGCATAAAATCAAAAACAATCCAGCCTCCCCCCCCCCCTCTCACCTGGCCCATGGAGCATAAGCAGGAGAGGGGCAGCACAAAAAAAGGCCGGGTTAGCATAAGCACAGAAACCGATAGCATAGATGGAGAAACCTCGGGCATAAGAGGAGAACCCATGAGCATAAGAAAGCAACCGTGTCGGCGACGGGATGGAGGCATGGAGGTCGATGGAGACATGGAGGCGGGCAGCATAAAAAGGCAGCATAAAAATAAAAGCCTTGAGCATGAAAATTAAAACCCACCCCTCCTTCATGCATCATCAGGCTTTCGAAGTTTTCGGCACGTACTGCCGGCTTTCGGAAGACGCAGAGGCCGACACCCAACATGATGATGATGTCGACTGAAAGACTGGGAAGTTATAGAGTTATGTAAAGGGGCAAATGAATACAGACATATATGCAAGTTGACATTGCTTCAGATGTCCCAACCGTTTCATGGACATCTGCATGCACGTGTATGTGACAAGTTGTTACGCTCACAGCTTATCTGCGTCTAACCTAACTTTCTATACCGTATGTGCCATCGAAAGACAACGTTTGGCACTATAATATAGCCCAACACATGTCGGTGTACCATCGCTCATTCCAAAAGTGTTCGATTGTAGCCATAGTACACATTGTAGATACATGTTTACACACATATACATACACAATATATATATATGTGTGTGTGTACACATATATACACATATCACATAAATATATGTATGTATTTATGTAGTTATAAAGTTATGTATTTGCATATTCAAAATTATAGAAGTGTGACACGAAGACATGCCTGGCTTTTCCGTCATACTTTACTTCCTGGTAGTGTCTTTTTTCTTGTATTGAACTGGTACAGTATCGTTTGCATTCGTTAGCCAAGTGACGTGTGCATCACACATCATCCAGCCGAACCAGCCGCGACCAGGATCTACAATTGGTATCCCAGTGATCTTACATGTACATGACAGCCACTCACCAGGCGGTACAAAAGAAATGGGTCGTTGGCAACAGAGACATAGCGAAGGCCTACTTCCAAGAAGGTGCTGCTGGCATTCAGGCATACCAGCTTTTCTGCAATAAAAACTTGACTTTAAGCGGCGGTTGCTCTCGCATAGCGAACAGCTTAGTCCTGGGCATCCGAGGAGGGCAACACTCAAGTTGTCAGTGCCACCGACCTCGGCACAGTGGAGGGCAGATTTCCTCAGTCAAACCGAGTCAAACCAACGGTTCCGGCGGAATGGTTGCACATCCAGCCGTGAGCTTGCAGCTCCATGCAGTCCCTTACAATCTCACTTGGCGGATCTGCGGAGGCATCTGGCTAAGGATGTAGGATCTGACCCGGAGAGTGCAAAGGCCTCGGTGACAGCTGCAGCCTTCTTTTCCCGCCGGATCATGTGCTCGGTCTTTCCATGCCATAAGATAGAGGTCGGTCTCTTTGCAAAGTTCATTGGCCGACAACATATATTTTTGTTCTGATGGCAGACCTCTGTTCCAAACTCTGCCTTTGCATTGCGCTGCACTATGCACGGTGGAGCTCTGTGTGGCGATAACTTAAATGACGAGCAGCAGAACAAATCAAGATGTCAGTGATGATGCAGTATGTTGCAAGGTGCTCTTTAGTCTCAATTTCTGCGCAACTGCACAACGGCCATCTTCCTAGCGATTGACAACTGAAAACATCTGGTCTTTCCTCAGCGAGTGCGCTATCATCCCAATGGGAGGCCTCACGCTATCGTCTCCTCCGGCCCCTGCATGCGACTGAACAAAGCCGGAGCTAATGAGTTGATAGGGGTGAGGCATCAAAAAAAAAATAGACATCAAAAAAAAACTAGGCCGGAAAATCACAAAAAAACTAAAATAAACATCAAAAAAACTCAAGCATGAAAATAAGCATCAAAAAAATCAGCACGAAAATAAGAAGTCGACACGGACAGAACAGCAACATCACCAGGAATAGTGCTAAAAATGACAAACCACGAAAGAAAAAACAAGAAAAACAACGTAAAAACAACGACAAGGAAAGCAAG
>CAJNJA010013484.1:744-12639 GCA_905231915.1 Symbiodinium necroappetens | reverse complement strand
CTAAACTCCCAAACCCTAAAACCCTGAAGTTCTGAAGGCTGCGGAGTTGACCCAAAACCCGACGCCCCGGAACCCGACTTGGGGATTACAGCGTAACTTTTGCTACATTTCATGTACATTCTACCACAATTCTCATAGTTTAGGGTCTTAAGGTAATGCAGGATTTAAATCATCAACCGTAGTATGCTCAACTTAGGGGTGGCCTCTTCGCCTTGAAGGGGGCCCAGCGCTTCCATTTCGCTTCCGGACCAGGCGACCTCAGCTTCGGCGAAGGTTTGTAGAAAAGTGAGGAGGGTTTGGGGTTTTATTTAGGGTTTGGTTAAGGGTTTTGGGTTTGGGTTTGGGGTTTGGGTTCAGGGTTTAGGGTTTGGGTTAAGGGTTTAGGGTTTGGTTAAGGGTTTAGGGTTTGGGTTAAGGGTTTAGGGTTTGGTTTAGGGTTCAGGGGTTTGGGTTAGGGTTCAGCGTTTGGTTAAGGGTTTAGGGTTTGGGTATGGGTTTAGGGAAAGGGAGAGAGAGCGAGAGAGAGAGAGAGAGAGAGAGAGAGTGTGTGTGTGTGTGAGTGAGTGAGTGAGATAGGATCCGAAATGGAAAAGGGGTTGACAACATGCCATCGGGTATGAGAGTGCCACGCAGCAGGACTATGCAAACATATGTCAGCCATGTGAAGGAAAGGAATCATGAATAATGGCAGCACTGATGGTCATAGTCATAGACACGAAGAATTGCCTCATCAAGGCTCCAACTACCTGACGTTCATCAACTCCTCAAGATACAAACCCCTACCATCCTAAACCAAAATCACATTTTAGGTTTACCTGGACCCCAGATATCCTACCTTGTTTAAGACTTATAATATAAGGGAATCATAATATCAAAAATGAAGCACGCGAGTGTTTCGGGTTAGGTCGGGCTTGGGTACGCCGCCACAAAGCACGAAAGCTCTTGGCTTCACTAGCCTGGCCTTGGCCCGGCAGCTTAATGCAAAGCGGCTTACATCCAGCCGAACATGCTCAAGCACCCCATAACACAGGGGCCCTTTGAGAATTTGAGGGTTTAGTTAAAGGAGACGACAGGTTGGGAGTTTAGGGTATATAGGGCTTCTATAAGGCTTCCATACGGTGTATAGACCTTCTATAAGGCTCCTATAACGCTAGCTACCCACCTGCAAATGTCCTAGATTTAGTGCTCAGGATGTGGGGTTTCTAGGGTTCAGGATTATTGAATTATTGTGGGTTTGGGGGGGTCTCTAGAGTTCAGGATTTTAGGCCAACTTTGGGGCTTTAAGCCCGGGCAGCCCCTGTCTTCAACTTCAAACATCGGTGTGTAATCTCACCTGTTCAAGAAAAATCCAAAACACCTAAACCCTATACGCTCTATAACCCTTAAAACCCTAATTATAAACATTACATCCCAAACCGCATCCCCAAACCCAAAGTCAGGGTCGGCTCCGAAGCATCCAAAGCAAAGTTGCAAGCTTTTTGGTGGCAACCTCTCATCTCCTCCAACAAAAGACTTGACTAAACCCTTTAAACCCCTAAACCCCTAAAAAACCCTAAAAACCCCTTAAAAAAAGCCCTAAATCCCAAAACCTCTAAAACCCTAAACCCCTAAACTCCCTAGACCCCTAAACCCCTAAAGCCCTAAACCCTTAACCCCTAAACCCCTAAACCCTTAAACCTACACGGGCCCCAAACCAACCTAGCGCTCATCCCTACTGCGCGACCGCCGGACCGTCAACCCGGCAATCCCCATTGCCACAAACTACCAAAGGCTCATGGGGTTTAAACTTTGGGGTTTTGGGGTTCAGGGTTTTGATGTTGAGGGTTTTGGGGTTTAGGGTTTTGGGGTTTAGGGTTTTGGGGTTTTGGGGTTTAGGGTTTTGGGGTTCAGGGTTTAGGTTCAGGGTTTTGGGGTTTGGGGTTTAGGGTTTAGGGTTTTGGGGTTTAGGGTTTTGGGGTTCAGGGTTTTGGGGTTCAGGGTTTAGGGTTCTGGGGTTTAGGGTTTAGGGTTTTGGGGTTCAGGGTTTTGGGGCATTGGGGTATTTTAGGGTTTAGGGTTTAGGGTCGGGTCCTCAAAACCCAAAAAATCGAACCCCTAATCCGGCAATGCTAAAACTTCGGGCAGGCCGCGTAGTGTGCCCCGGTGGGGCTGTGGGGTATTCCCAAGCTTCGGTAAGTAGGCAGGTTCCTTGGCTTTAGCGGCTTAGGGCTTATAGGGTTTAGGGTTTAAGGTTTAGGGTTTAAGGTCTATGGTTTAGGGTCTAGGGTCTGGGGTTTGAGGTTTAGGGTTTAGGGTTTAAGGTTTAGGGTTTAGGGTTTAAGGTTTAAGGTTTAGGGTTTATAGGCTGGGGTCTAGGTTTTTGGGAGATTTATGGCTTCCCACCGATTTGGATTTGTTTTTTTGAGTTTTAGGGGTCTCCGGTTTGTAAATTCAAGGCTTCGGGTTTGAGGGTGGCCGGTACTTGTATACACCGAACACTCAACACCAAACCTACATTTAGCCCTATGCGGTTTGGAGTGGAGGTGCGATTCGCACAGTCATTTGCGACCACCAGAGTGTTTCTCTTGGAGTTGCGTTTAGGGTTTAGGGTTTAGGGGCCAACGCGAAGCTGCATTCAGAGCCTCGGGCCTTCGATGCAAAGGTCCTTGACAAGACTTGAGAACTTCCTGTGGCGTGAGGGCTTAGGGTTTAGAGTAGAGCTTTAAAAAGTCAAGCACGACTGGATCCGTGGATCGGGCCGCTGCGTGTGGCTCCAAACATGGGCGTCAATCTGGGAGATTTCGTCGGAAAATGTTGAATGAGGTTGTAGCAGCATCGAAGCCGTCCTGGTGGCACGTAGTGCTCGTCTGCCGAGCATGGCACGTAAAGTCTCCACGGTGAGGTTCGGCGACGGAGGCAGTTAGTAAAGAGATACTAACAAGCCGATCGGGCCGCTAAAAAGCAGTCTGCAGCCATCTTCGATGGCTCTCTGGGTCGCTGCAATAATGACTTCAGTCTTGCCGGTGCCCGGACCATTCTGTAGCAAGAATGCATAGGCGTTGACACGGGCCTCGAAAGTAGCGATGCGGTCAGCGGTGACTATCGAGTGATACGACAGACGATGACCAGCACATGCTAATCTTAGGGTTTAGTCTGACGTTGATTCATACTGCTTATCGCAAAGCCTGACATGATGTGTGCAAGCGAATTCCGTAACCAGCGCGTGCGACTTTTAGGGTGTAACCTGTACACTGACTTGTCATGTTGAAATCTGTTGTGTTGTGTCACTAACGGCCACTTGCAGATGCAAACTTGAGGGTTTAAATTTAATAGTCAGTATTTTTAACTTAGTACATTGTGTGATACCAGAAATGGTATCCAATCCCTATTTATAACAGAGTGCATTGTGTGGGACATTAGGAACCGTCCTCAGCACATACCAATTTTAAAAGGCTTAGACTGCACATGGATAACCAAATGTTGTTGCATTCTGACTAGTACTGTTTATAACGAGGTTTCGCTCATCATTATATATAACAGAGCACATTGTGTGATACCAGGAACGGTAGCCAGCACATGCCAATTTTGAGGTTTGCTCCACGATAATCTGAAGTCATGTAAGAGTAAATGAAGTTCAACTGTGAACAGACTTCATTGATTCTGAAAACAAAAACTTGTACTTCCAATGTTATGGGAATCTCTGGGTGGGTGGGTATTTTTTCCATATTCTAAAAAACGAGCTCGACTAGATACTGCTCGACCAGAGCTACTTAATCCTAAACCCTAAACCCTAAACCCTAAAACCCTAAACCCTCAAACCCTAAACCCTAAAACCCTAAACCCTAAAACCCTAAAAAGCCCTAAACCCTACGGTGGAGACTAGAGGTTGCTGTGGGTCTCTGAACCACTGACGGCTGCCAGGCTTCATTGGGCGTCCCTGCGCAAGGCACCTCCACTCCTCTGTGCCCTGACGCGCAAGCTACATGCTGCTTAAGGCAGGGCTCAACCCAGAAGGCGCCATACCCCTTAAATAAGGAACGTACCTTAAATCACAATATTTAGGCCCCTTTGTTCCTTAATTCAAGGGCGTTGGGCTTTTTGGTAAGCCGCTTTCTAGGTTCCTGAGTGACCCCTTAAGAATGAAGGGTACCGTTTTTCCTACTCTTTGATGTTAATAAGGAGGCCCCAAACCAAAAGGCAAAAGGGTACTACTGGGGAACCTCGAAGAAGGTTTAAGCCCTTCAGTTCAAAAACCCTCCCTGGACCCCCCAAAGTCTGTAGAAGACAAGCCTTTTAAAGGTCTTGGGCCATTGTTTGGGGGGGTTTAAGGTAAACCTTAAATCCTTAAACCCTAAACCCTAAATCCCTAAACCCTATATCCCTAAACCCTCGATCCCTAAATCCCTAAACCCGAAATCCCTAAACCCTCGATCCCCAAATCTCTAAATCATGGGTGGCTTAAGAGCCCCCCCAAAACGAGCCCACCCAAAATCCGTCCTTATTTGCCCTTATTTGCCGGTGGCTCTTTCCCTCAAACCCTTAAATTCCCTTATTTGTTCCCTAAATGCTGCTATTTGTTCTTTATTTGTTCCTTATTTGTCCCAAATTGTTTCGCGGTTGGTAGTACGTAAATGACCTTATTTGCTCCGTATTTGTCCTTGGATGCTTAGTGGTTTTTTGTGCTTAAGTGTCCCTAGCTCAAGCTGATCCACCGGGCGAAAAAAGGGACAAATGAGGAGGAAATAATGGGACACATAATAAAAGGCAAAAAAAACAAGGCAAATAAGGGGCAAACAAAGGACAAAATAAGGGGCAAATCAGAAAAAAAAAGGCAAATAAGGAAAACTAAAAGGCAAATAAGGGAAAATAAGGGGCAAATAAGGAAAATTAAAAGGCAAACAAGGAAAAATACAAGACAAATAAGGAAAAATAAGGGGCAAATAAGGGAAAATAAGGGACAACTAAGGAAAAATAAGGGGCAAATAAGGAAAAAAATAAGGGACAAATAAGTAAAAATAAGGGGCAAATAAGGAAAAATAATGGGCAAATAAGGGAAAATAAGGGGCAATAAGGAAAATTAAAGGGCAAATAAGGGAAAATAAGGGGCAAATAAGGAAAATTAAAAGGCAAACAAGGGAAAATAAGGCGCAAATAAGGAAAATTAAAAGGCAAACAAGGAAAAATACAAGACAAATAAGGAAAAATAAGGGGCAAATAAGGGAAAATAAGGGACAAATAAGGAAAAATAAGGGGCAAATAAGGAAAAATAAGGGGCAAATAAGGCAAAATACAAGACAAATAAGGAAAAGTAAAGGACAAATAAGGAAAATAAGGGGCAACTAACCAAAAATATGGGGCAAATAAGGAAGAATAAGGGGCAAATACATGACAATAAAGCGGCAAAACAAGGCAAATAGAAGGCAAATGCTAAGGGAAACTAAAGTGCAGATTAGGGGTTGATAAGGGGCAAATAGGGGATGGCAAGCGGCGCAGGACAACAATAGACACCGTGGGACCCAACGCCCCGCGCTCCAGCATACCCGGGACCCGACAGGCACACTCTAACACGGACGTACCACCGCAGCGTGCGCCACACACCCTGCATTGATCAGGCACTAAATGACCTGAATTGTCTGCTAATTGCCGCTAAATGCCTTTAAATGTCTCTTAATTGTCGCTATTCGCCCGGGCCCAGCAAACGACAAATAACAGCAAATTAGCAGCAAATAGCGGCAAATAGTTGCCTGGGCTCGTTTTGCCTGGGCTCTTAAGCCACTCATGACTAAAGCCACTGTCTAGTGGAAGTCTCTCGGCCATACGAGTACTGTATTGCACCTCTGAAGGTTTGAGACGTGAGACCCAAAAACCCTCGGATTCTCGGCGTTCGGGGTAAGCTGAGCCGTAGGGTATGTGGGTGGTTCTCTAAATTAGGGCCCCAAATTTTGCAGGTCCCCGATATAGTACGGCTCCCTTGTAAACGGAACCCTGAAAGGGACCCTAAGTTAGAGAACTACCCATGTATGGGTATGGGACTTTAGACGATGCGGGACTTTGTCTAAGTTGAGCCCTCAACAACATCAGGGGGACCCCCTAGACAAGAGGGGACCGCTAAACCCTAAACCCCTTAACCCCTAAACCCTAAACCCCCAAACCCCAAACCCCTAAAGCTTAAAACCCTAAACCCCTAAACCCTAAACCGCTAATCTTAACCTGCCCGGAGACTCCAATAGCCCTTATTAGGGATCCTACAATAATTTAAGGTATACTCCTTAATTATAAGGGCTATTGGAGTCTCTGGGTGCACCACCTCAGACTGAGCGCTTTGGGGCGTGTCCGGGCCTCTTGGATGCCCAGCATCCTCGGGAGAAGTAGGCAGAGGCGAGCTTTGGGGCTTTAGGGTTTTAGGAGGTTTAGGGTGTTTAGGGTTTAGGGTGCTTGGGTTTAGGGTTTAGGGTGTTTAGGGCTTAGGGGGTTTAGGGCTTACCTGGACCCTAAAGAACCTACCTTTTTAGGGTTCCTCAATATGATTTCCTTATATAAGTTCCTAATAACTGCAGGTTATTTGGGGTTAAGGTAGGGTTTAGGGCTTAACGGAGCTTTAGGGCCTAGGGTTTAGGGCTTTTAGGGTTTAGGGTTTAGGGTGTTTAGGGCTTAGGGTGTTTAGGGTTTAGGGTTTAGGGCTTTAGGGTGTTTAGGGTGTTTAGGGTTTAGGGTTTAGCGTGCTAGGGTTTAGGGTGTTTAGGGTTTAGGGCTTGGGGCTTCGGGTTTAGGGTTGAACGGAGCTTTAGGGCTGGGCGTCTGGGTAGCAGGTAAGCCAGGCAAACTGGCTTAGTAATTATAGTTGAAACATGCTGTTCCTGCTGCTATGGTTGCTCTATGTTCCGTCTTCTTCATTACTCATGGCCTTCCCGGGTCGGGCGCTCGAAGTCTTTCTTGGGCTGAAGCATCGCGCATATCATCCGGCATAAACTCAGCGCCGCAAGCTGATAATATGAGGGCCTGAACGATTTCAACAGGATCTTGGAGTATGTTAAACCAGAACCAATATAGATACCCTTAACCCTAAACCCTAAACCCTGAACACCAAACCCTAAATCCTAAAACCTTAAACCCTGAACCCTAAACCCTAAACCCTAAACCTTAAACCCTGAACCCTAAACCCTAAACCTTAAACCCTAAACCTTAAACCCTAAACTCCGAGACCCTAAACCGATGTAGGGACTCCGAGGAGGCGGGAATACTGGCAATACTACTTGTTCCTGCCACGACCCCTACATTTAGGGTTTAGGGTTTAGGGGTTTAGGGTTTAGGGGTTAGGGGTTAGGGTTTAGGGGTTTAGGATTTAGGGGTTTAGGGTGTAGGCAAGTGGAGTGCTGCGAAGGCCTACGAACTTAGGAGGATGTTGCGTGGGTAGATCCAAGCCCTTGAAGACAAGCGGTTTAGACTTGCTTAATTGTTCCTGAGTAGCCCCTTTATAATAAGGGTACCCTTTTTCCTACTACTCGGTTTTAGTAAGGGGGCCCTAAAATAAAAAGGACAAAAGGGTACTACTCAGGGACCTAGTAATTGTTCAAGTCTTATCGCCTAGCCCAAGAACATGCTAAAGTTGCAATGGTGCAATTGGAGGTGGCAGAGCGGTGTGAAAAAAGTAGCAACACCCTACATACCCACGTGTCCATAGTCCTATATGTAGTTATACTAATATACCCGAAAACTCTGCGGTAACTCAAGTCCTAAGCCCGAACAACCGCTGGTAGGACACAGAGGAGCCTTCAAGGATGCATATCTACTGGTGAGTTACTGTAAGGTTACATAGGGGCCTGAGCAAAATCTAGTGGGCTTTGGGGGCATAGTGCGCGCAGACGTCTGAGCTTGAGCCCTGGAGATTAGCAAGTGTGGTTTTTGAGGGCGCCCGGTTTAGGATTTAGGGCTTAGAGTTCTGAGACACCAATATGGATTCTCTAGGGATTCTTCAAAGGCGTCTACAAGGTTGTTATGAGAGGTCTATACGGGCCTTGTGGTTTAGGGGCTTTAGTGGCCTTAGTGTTGAATCAGGTTTTGGGGAGATGCAAAACGTACAGCGGAACGATTACTAGACACTCGCGCCAATATGATAAACCGTAATTACTCCTATAACTCGCGCCACTATGATAGACCTTAATACTCTACTAGCCTTAATTTTACCCTAACCAGCTAGGCCCTCGACAACTCAAACCCCAAACCCTAAATAAACCTCGACACCCGGAACGGAACACCTGCACCCCCGCCTGTTGGCAGTAACTTCAAGCAAGTCACGTGCAAGCGATGCCGGTGTTGCCAGCGCTGACGCCACTGCCAATGAAAGATTTCTCCTCTGCAAAAAGGCACTAGGTTCCTGAGTGACCCCTTAATAATAAGGGTACCCTTTTTCCTGCTATTTGGTGTTGATAAGGAGACCCCAAACCAAAAAGGGCAAAAGGGTACTACCGGGGAACCTCGAGCAGTTCAAGCGCGGGAGCCAAGTCTGAGAATAGTTTTAGGGTTTAGGGGTTTAGGGTTTAGGGTTTAGGGGTTTAGGGTCTATAGGGTATAGGGTTTAGGGTTTAGGGTTTAGGGAGTAAGAGTTGGTATTGATTGAAACAACACTTCCAGGATCAGGGGACTTAGTTGGTAAGTAGAGTTATAGTTGGGGTTGATCGCCCCACTTGCAAGGACTCATGATCGTGACTAGTTACCGACATAGAACTACACATACTACGCCCACCCATCCTTTGTCTTGCAGCCTCCATCGTATTGCTGCCATTACCCTAAACCCTAAACCCTAAACCCCTAAACCCTAAACCCTAAACCGTGACTGAACCCAAGCTAAGCTAAGCCCTAAGAGACTCAAACCCTCCTCGCGCCCTCCAATGAGTCTTGGTTCCTGAGTAGCCCCTTTATAATAAGGGTACCCTTTTTCCTACTATTCGGTTTTGGTAAGGGGGCCCTAAAATAAAAAGGGCAAAAGGGTACTACTCAGGGACCCAGGAGTTCAACCCCAGAACCCGACCTTAGAAACCCCCAATCCCTTCCCATGTATTCGGCTCATGGGTAGTTCTCTAAAGTAGGGCCCCTTTAGGGTCCCCAATAAGGTATGGCACCCTTATCAAAAGGAACCCCAAAAGGGACCCAAATTTAGAGAACTACTCACATGTTTAATTTCCTGAATGCTAAACCCCGAGCCGTATCAGTACCGAAACACTCATCCACTACAGGCTCCAGCAGTATCGTGGCAATGCCCCGGCCAGCAGCCGCGCGGGCGATGGCCGTGCCCAGGACTCCGCCGCCTAGCACACATACCTGGCAAGGGTTTAGTAAGTAGGTGAGAGGACTTTAACCAGAGATATAAGTACTAATTGCTAATTATTGCAGCAACAGTAACCCTCATTCTCATCCTGCCTACCTAAGTCCTCTAAACCCTAAACCCTGATCAGTTGAGTACCCCCCGCAACACCCCCTTAAAGACCCTGAACCCTTAGAACCCTGTGAGTCGATCCTTACTAAATTCCCGGATCAACCCTGAAGCCTAAGCCATAGGGCTAATGTAGGGGCCTTGATAATTTGAATAGGGTTTTGGGGTATATTCTACTCTAACTATAATAAGGAACCCCCCCAAGATAGCATAGGTAATTATTAAGGCCCCTACATTACCCTAAAACCCTAAAGCCCTAAACCCCTAAAGCCCTAGAACCCTAAACCCCCAAAATCTAGGGGATAGGGTCGAGGCTTTGGGTTCTTCTACGGCCTGGACACTTGACGACCTCACGCAAAATCCCTGCATAGTGCTTCCAATGGTCCAACGAAGGTTGAAGTTTAGGGTTTAGGGGTTTAGGGCTTCGGGGTTTAGGGTTTAGGGCTCTTAGGTTTATGCCGTTGTAACTTGACTTCTTAAGTTGTGATTCTTAAAGGGCTTTATAGACTTCTTAGCTGCTGAGTAAGCCAAAACAAGGTGTATACTTTCAGATTTTTAAGGGCTCATACTTCCCCAAAAAGGTGAAACTGTACTCATTCCGCTACTAAGAGCTTTGCAGGGTTTTGCAGGGTTTCATAGACTTTTTTACATCCATAACAACCTTATCGCCCGACCCGCCTCCGTGACGAGAGCCTTGCCTGCCATGGCCGCAAGGTTCTTTGGCCATGGAGGCGAGCGCCGGCTGCTGGAGGGGTGTAGGGTTTTGGGGTTTAGGGTTTGGGGCTTCGGGTTTTTGGGTTCGGGTTTTGGTTTGGGGTTTAGGGTTTGGGGTTTAGGGTGTAGGGTTTATGGTTTTGGGGTTTAAAGGTTGAGGCCTGGAAGTGGTTTACGGGGCCGAGGGTTTGCGGCTCAGCAGCTCAGCGCGTTAGGACTTCCGGCCGGGATCGAGCATGACTTTGGCTTAGTTGCTGAGTTCATAAGCACAAAAAAGTGTACACTTTCAGTTCTATATGGGATCATACTATCCCAAAAGTCTAAAAGTGTACTCATTCAGCTACTAAGTTGGACAAGGTCTACGCCCTCAATGTCAGACACCCTTAAGCCTTAATTTCGAAAGCCCCCCAAAACCGCAAACCCCTACACCCCTAGCTCATGTCTGAAACCCGTGAACCTTAGTTTCGAAGGCCCCCAAACCCTAAACCCTAAACCCCTACAGCAACCCAAAAACTCGAAGCTCACCCAGGTTTTAACTTTTTTGGGGGAGAGCCGGGCTTTTGAAGAAGAAGCTTGGCTCAAGTCTTTGAGCCCAAAGTGACACAGAGAGAGAGAACATGCAAATTGAAAAGGCGGTTCAGGGCTGAACCCTGAACCCTAAACACCTAAACCCTAAACCCCATACATAACCCTAAACCCTAAACACCCAAACCCTAAAACCATACGTAAACCTAAACCCTAAACACCGAAACCCGAAGCCCACACACAACCCTAAACCCTAAACCCATACATAACCCTAAACCCTAAACCCTAGACCGTTCAGGATTGAGGTTCAGGGCTCTGGAGACCTCCAGGGGAGCCTCAATTACGGAGTTGAGGGCTTATAAGATGCCCTGACTCAGGCTCCCGGGGGGCTCTGGCAGTTTAGGGTTTAGGGTTCCGGAGTTTAGGGTTTCGGGGTTTAGGGTTTAAAGGGTTAGGGATTAGCGGGTCAGGGTTTAGGGGTTTAGGGCTTAGGGTTTAGGGTTTGGGGTTTAGGGTTTGGGGTTTAGGGTTTGGGGTTTTAGGCATATAGGGCTCGCTGTAGTTACGGCTTCATCACAACCTCAAGCACCAATCTCAAAGCCTGACAAGCTCGCGTTCCAGAAAGAAGCGAGATGTCATCAATGTTGAAGGCTTCTGTCAGAACAGTTGATCTGTTCAATGTTACATGGTCCCCGGAGCCATGTGCTGCAACTGAAAACTGAGAAACACAAATCACAAAGACTCCCTGGTTCCTAGTAGGGAATGGGGGAATGGATCCCTATGATAGTCCCCTAAGGTCCCCTATAGTAGTCCCAATAGCCCATTCCCCCATTCCCTACTAAGAACCAGGGAGAAAATGGGGCTTACTTGTAACCCGGGCCTCGAATTTATGTTTGCATCCTCAGAGAAATGCCTTAAGTGCCCACACAACGGAAATCTCCGGCTCTCAACCAGAAATGTTGAACCTCTGAAGCCACGAAGTTCTCACAACAGCACATTACGCTTGATGATACATATCTTGCATTACCTTAAGGACCCTAAACTATGGGAATTCTGGTCTATTCCCTAGTATGGGTAATGCAGGTCTTATATCATCAACCGTATGTCGGCACAATACCCTGCCATGTAAGGCTTACAGGACCAAAGCCTGAGAGCCCAAGGCCCTGAACACCAGAAGCGCGCTGGACAGCAGATCCCTAAACCCGAACTGCTGCTAATACTGCTGCTACTACGACTGCTACTACTAC
>CAJNJA010013483.1:0-12639 GCA_905231915.1 Symbiodinium necroappetens | reverse complement strand
CGAAGGATGTAGTGAATCGGATTCTCGTTTTCAGAGAAATGCAGGGGGCCAGCGGAGAGGCAGGTACGAAGAGTGCGTGCGCTGGCCAACGAAGACCGCGCACGCATCTACCTGTCCTCGCGTGAAAACGTACCTGCATTCTGGACGGCTGGGGCAAAGCCGAGAACCCCACCATGAAGATGAAGAAGAGGATGTGGAGGATGTCTAGGCTACGAGTGTAGGAATACGTGCTCTCCCATGTTTGGCTTCGGCCGTTAGAGGGTCAAATCAAGTGTGTGCTTCGGCTGGTTTTCTGACAAAGTGGGCTCCAGCTCTACGATCCAGGATTGAGAGACTCGGTGGCCAGACGCATGAATACTCACCTTCGGTTGCAACAATTCTCCTAAAGCCTCTCCTGGGACAGTGATTACTTGTGCACCCAAATGCGACATCCACTAACCAACAACAAGTGACTACTCGTGTCTACGACTCTGCAACAAGTGACGTCTTGTGTCCACGACTCTACAACAAGTGACTACGACTCTACAACTTTTGATCCCAGTGTGCCAGAGCCATGAATTCGTTCCCGTGCTTTCAGTTCTTTTTCGGATCAGCGCCAGCTGAGCTGCCATCTGCTCCGAGATGCCCACCCATTACGTATGGTGGGGACATACATCTGCCACCTCGTCCTTTGCGACAACGTGCACCTTCAGTTGTATCTTTCAGATCGGAAGATGGCAGATCTCACAGAGCCAGATCCCACTCCCCACGCCGATCGAGATCTCCTACCAGATCTCCTCTTCCCATTTCAGGAGAAACCTGACACATTTGATTCAGAAGCTCCTGAGTGTTTGCAGTTTAAATGTTGGAGCGAGCAGGCATATCAGGATTGAGTGCTTGCAATCCATGTCGTGCTGGAGTGATTGCAGTTTATATGTTGGAGCGAGTAGGCATGTCACGATCGAGTGCTTGCTGTCCATGTCTTGCATGAGCGCTTGCAGTTTATATGTTGGAACAAGTTAGACGGTCATGAGTGAGCACACATAAGGAGACGGACCCCCACCACTTCGACGGAAGTGTCAATGTGGTTCGTCCTAACCCACCACAGCTGGATACCAACACCATTGACCCACTGCCCGTCCCAGCCATTGTTCAGCGACAACCACCAAGCTCCACAAATACTCACCGGCACCATCACCACGACCACCTCCACCACCACCTACACTGCCACCCACATACATTGCACCGCCACCTCCACCCATGCCTCCACCTCCCCCTCCACCCACCACCCGTCCCAATTCCCTCCAGCCCAGGGGTTGACACCACATCCAAGGTTGCACCTCCGGTGCCACGACAGAAACCGGTTTCCAGCCCTGCTGTTACCCCACCTGCACCTCCACCACCACCTGCACCACCAATGTCCACGACCACAAATCCTCCAGTACGTCACAACCAGTTTTGATCCAGCCACTACACAGCCAAATTTCCCTCCAACACCACCTTCCAGCCCGGCACCAGTACCTGCTGTTCTTCCTGCAGACATTCACAAAGTTCAGCAACAACAGGTCAGAGCCTCTCAGAGTGGTGTTGTATTTCACATGACCAATCCAGAGTCGTTCAATATGCAGAAGGTCGTCGTGATTTCATTCTCACTGAGTCTCAGATGTATTCATGATGCTTCCTATTAATTACCAAGATGTGCTGAAACATATTCAATCGCTCAGGCCCGGCATCAGCGATGACTTTATGGTTGACCAAACAACGTTACACCGCTTCGCCAAGCTGCTAAAATCCAGTGGCATTAAATATCAGAAAGTCATGCAGACCCCAGCCACGGTCCATAAGGACCCTGAAGGAACCATCGTTTGGGGATTCAAGGTTGATAACTTTCCTGGACCACTGGCCACTATGACAGGAACGGGCGACAACAAGTTTGTTTGGATCCACGGCACGTCGGAGATGGGGGCGCTGGGGATATTGAAAGCGGGAACAGTTTCCCGAAGCACCACTGACGGGTTAGACATGCCACCCGGAATGGAACCAAGCGGCTTTTTTTGCATGCAATGCTTTCTTATCTTGTTGAAGGCAGCAGTTAGTCCCATGTCGCTGACTTCTACTATCATGGGAAGAATGCCTGCAACATTGTCTTTTCCGGTGAAGCTTTATTGTCAGCATATCAAACCTGTCAGTGCAGATGTACATCGAGAGCAACAATTGTTGCAGCGGTATCCGGTTGTTCATTCATGTTCAAAAGACAAGAGGTGTCGTATGCGGAAAAATCGCATCAAGGATCCAATTCATTGACAGTGAGACATTTTCACAAACCTGTACTCAGAGGTGAAGCGAGTTTCAAAATGTCTTGCTACTTGGATGCATATGTTGTGCTGCTTTTTCTGTCTTATCAGCTCTGTCAACCTAGGTGCTTGCTAAGTAAGTCGTAGCTGCAACGCCCAAGCGAACGTCACACATGGCCGACCTTTATGCGCAGCAAAACCAACTACGACTTCACATCACCGCCGTCAAGTACCCCTCCGGCCTACATTGAGATCACAGTGCTCAACAGTGATTCAGTGGATTTGGCTAAAAGATCGATATCAGCTCACATGCACGAATACACAGCTTTGTATCGTCCGACTGTTAACCGACCCATCGTGCTGAAGGTCACCAAACAGGATTTCAATCGGCAACCGCCGAGACTCTTCTCTGAAAATCAACATGTACGTTCTTTGCGTTGCTTGCGTTGATTGCATGACTCTCCTTGGCGCACAGTTGTATTCGTTCTACTTGGTAGCAGTGCTGCTCACATGTCAGTAATTATTGTAGTCTCTTTGCCATGTCGCATGTTGGACTGAACTCTGCATTGGACCCTTTAGCCCCAAGATCGCCCCAACATCTTGCAGCTCAAAGTACGAACAAGTTAAGCTCGTCGAGTTAGTCTGGCGAGCGTGGCACAACCAACATCTACGTGCCCTTTCCCATGGAAGTTACCTGAGCTTGATATTAGCTAGGAAGGTCAATGAAGCTGTTCTGCCACAAGCTGTTCTTTCCATCATCAGAGAGAAGAAATGGGATCTGGATGACCTTGCCCATCTGTTTTGCTGTTGCCGAGTCTTCCAAGTCTCACCCCACCTCTGAAGAAGTCGAGGTTCCTAAGGCTCAAACCCTTGCAAAGTTCATTGATTGCTGATCAAGTAGAACCATTTGCTTCCAGCGCAACGCCATCTTCTCCGCGGGCACAGCTTGAGGCTGAGAAGGCTCGAAACAGCACAGCTTCAGAAGGCCCTGAGCCACCAAAACGACGACGACTATTAGAGAAACAGGAAGCACCATTGCCTTTTGTTATGCAAGATGATATTGTGGATCGTGCTGTGGACCCTTGGAAATCGTGTCCTACTCCATCAGACAGTTGGACACACCGAACAAAGCATTGATGCCTGGGTCAAGCGTTTGAAGCAAACGATTCTCGAAGGCAAGCACCAAGAGTTGATGCAAGCAATTACCAAAGCTCCGGAGATTCTTAAGGCCCTTCCGAAACATCGAACCGAGCTTCTGCGTGACAAGTTGTTTCACTTTGGATGCACCATTTCTTCGGCATCCAAGATCAAGGGTCCAGAGCTCATCAGAGTGCCGTTAGCCGCCACTGCAATCAGCGACATCTGACTAGGATCAGACGAGGATGTGCTATTTGCCGACAACAATCGAATCTTGGTTGAGGGCTTGATGAGTTTGCTACATTTTGCTTTTGATGTCAGTGAGTATATTGCACTACGGTTACTACGGTTACCTACCAGAATATTGGCTGCATTTATTTTGGTACATGCAATTCTTCGCAGCAGTTGCCGTGCAGTGCATATTCGTTCCTGGAAGCGTCGATTACTGTCGATTACTTCATCTGAAGTAATCTGCATGGCCTGACTCTTTTGCAGTTTGCCGCTCTTTTCGGATCCAGAAACCTTACTGTCTCGCTCCGAGATAGTGGGTTCTCTTGGGCAGGACGAAGGCCCTCGCGTGGGCCGCCTTGGACAAAAACCTTTGACAAAATGCTTTATGGTTTTCTGCATGATGTCTTCGGCTGCTTTTCCAAATGTTTTCCTTTTACGAAAAATGTTCTTCTGCTTTCGCATGCAGTGCTCTGCATCAGTGCAGTCTTAACATGCGATGAATGTTTGAATTCGCATTCGCAGTCAAGTGCTCAAGCTGAGCAAAATTTTCTAGCCATTTTGGCTCAAGTCAAGTGCTCAAGCTGAGCAAAATTTTCTCCGGGCTCTCTAGAGACCTGTACGTTCTTCCTAGAAGGTCCGTGGCCCCTTATTCCGGTGCTGTAGTCTGTCACGATTGCCCCCCTCTGCTGGGGGCGTCAGATGGACTTCGCTGAGTCGTCGAGCTCAGCGTATACCAGCTCTTACAGTGAGAGCGACTGCGGCAGCAGCTACGGATACAGCAGTCCCGCCGCTTCAAGTGCAGCAGGAACTGATCAGGTCGTTCGTGTCAGGCCTAGATCCTTTCACTTGCCTGCTCTTACTGCGTCTGCGCCGCGAGCCACGCCGCTTGAGAGGATTGTCCTAGAGCGCCCGGATCGCCCTGAGCTCTCCAGCCTGGAGCTTTGCCTGGGCAGTGCAACCATAGGTGCCTCAGTGCTTCTGTTCACCGACGCATACACGTGGTGTCGGCTGTCAGCTTGCAGTTCAGAATCCCAGCTGTGCTTGCTGCACCATTTGCATCTTGAGGCCTAGGCTCTCTAGTGTGCACATCATGCTTCCTTCCAGCTTGGGGAATGGGCCTAAGGTGGGGGGTGATGATGAAGTAGGAGATCAGTCGGCACAGTCGTCTAATGAGCAGATGGCACAGTCTTCGAATGAGCAGGTGGCACAGTCTTCGAATGAGCAGGTGGCGCAGGTTTTTGGAGATCAGATACCGCCAGTTTTCCCGCCGGAGCCTCCAGCAGTGCTTGAATCTTGTGACATAGGTGAAAGCCTGTCCTCGGGTAGCTTCAGTCGTGTGAGTGCTGTACCTTTCACGATTCATGAGTTCCCGTTGCCGGCACCTGAATTTCCGGAAGACTGGGACGATGCTGGTGATGGCCTGGACCGCTCCCCAGATTTGCAGTCGCAGGCCTCGCAAGATGGATTCTTGTTCAGAGGTGGCCTTAGTTCGCCTGGCCCCTCCTGGGGCTCACCGACTTTTGATGCATCTCTTGTTCAGAATGACGTGCTTGCCACCGGCTCCGCAGGGTCAGCAACGATTGGCCAGAGTCCTGGACCCCCTGGGCAGGCCGACTTCAGTTCGCATCAGGCACATGTGAACGATGCCGTGGGCTCCTTCGTGGGGAGCATAGTCAAGGGTGATGTTGCAAGGTTTGGCTCGCTTCACACTGGCCATAAGCTTCCTTGGGAAAATGATTTCGCCAAAAGGTTACTAGACCCAGATTTTGAGTGGGACCCCTTGCATGGTTTCAATCAGGATTCTGTGATCCCGCCACTGTCGGCTGTAGCTGGTGCAGAAGGCTCCTCGAGGCCATCAGTGAAGGAGGCGACTCCTGGGGCGATTTTTGCCTGGGCGATTTCTTTAGGAGCGGCTGCAAGGGATCCGGCTGCAGAGCGCGAGAGAAAGCTTGACCAAGGTGTGAGCATGTGGAGTCAGCTTGTTGTCCGATTCGCAGAGTGCTGCTCTCTCCATGATTGTGTGATCGAGGGACTCGAAGCCGGAGCGGAGGTTCCCACAGCAGTGTCCGCTGCGGTGGCTGCAGCAGTGGGAGTTAAGTCTCCCCACACCATCCATAAGCGAGCCGCTTCCTTTTGGTCTTTCGTTCGATGGCTGGATGTTTACGAGCCTCTCGCTGCCAGCAGGTTGCATGAAGTTCAGGTTTGGAATTATGTGCAGCACCTCAAGGCGACGGGTGCTCCTGCGACCAAGGCCTCCTCTGTGCTCAGCGCTTTCAGGTTTGCACATTTCGTGTTGGGCTTTAGGATCGATGGAATCGTACAGTCCAAACGAATCGGAGGAGCAGCGGAACAGCAGCTTGTGAATCTGAGGAAGCTTCGGCAGGCCAAGGACCTCACGGTTGCACAAGTGCTCGAGCTTCATGCTAGACTCGAGTCTGGGGACTTGCATGCCTTCGACAGGGCCTTCCTCGCTTCCTTGCTGATAAGACTGTATGCTAGGGCTCGGCCGAGCGACTTTCTTTTCATCGAGTCTGTCGAAATTGATTGCCCTGAGGGTGCCGACTACCCTTTACTTGTTTTTGAGGTTTCCCAACATAAAGGTGCGAGAAAGGTTCAGCTGAAGACTAGGCTGCTCCCGATCTTGGTTCCTATGATCGGAGTGCACGGCAAATGCTGGGTGGAGGAGGCGGCCAAGGCCTTCCGTGATGCAGGCAGGAGCTTGCAAGACATTCGTGGCCCCCTGACCTTCGCACCTTCCGGCGAGTCAGGGGTCGTGCTCTCCAGGAGGTCCGTCACGTCTGCAGAAGTAGGCCGAGCGCTCCGTGCCTTTTTGGGAGTGCCTGAAGAGGCTTTGGACCCCGCGGCACCGCGGATCACTGCATATTCCTTGAGGGGAACTTGCTTGGGCTGGGGAGGAAAGTTCGGTTTCGATGAGGATTTGAAGAGTGTCCTGGGCAGACACTCGTCTTCGATCAGGACGACACAGGCTATATACAGCCGTGAGCTCTGTGCTGCTCCTGCGAGACGGTTGCAGGACATGATCCGTGAAATCGCCGAGGGCCGCTTCTTCCCGGACAACAGCCGCTCGAGTTATTTCCCAAGCTTGTCAAAGCCTAGGCTGACCGAGGGATCGAATGCAGCTAGCGAAGATGGCCGAAAGCCGACCCCGGTGAAAGTTGAGGTGGTTAGCAGTGACGAGTCTGATCAAGACCCGAAGGACTCGTCGGAGAGCGACTCTTCCAGGTCGTCCTCCACGTCTTCAGCTGGGGATGAAGACCAGCCGGTGGTTAAGAGGTGGAAGCGAGCCAAGGTGGAAGATGCCGATCAGGTGTGGTACATCCACACTGTCAGTGGAGTTTTGCACCTCCTTGCAAGTCCGGAGGATGTTCCGATGTTGCTCGCGTGTGGGCGACCTGTGACCACGAATTACAGAAAAGCCTCAGGAGACGAAGTGTGCAGAGGCGTTGAGTGCCGGACTTGCCGGCGCAATGTATGAAAGGTGTGCGAAGTGCACGCTGACATCGCATCGAGGATGTGCGAGCCGACAAAAGAAAGTCGGAGAGCGAAGTGCTCGGAGTGCATGTGCTCAGAGTGTGTTGCCGAGTTTTGCATTGCATTTTTCGGTTGTCTGCTTGAGTGAGCTTCGCGAGTGACTGCTGATTAGGGCTCAACATGTCGTCCTTGGTAGAGAGTACCCATCACTTCAAGTCGCGATGTACCGAGGTGGGCCTTAGCCGCGAAACCCTTCGGGCTTTCGCCGATCATGGCATCGATACGCTGAGTAAGCTCGCATACTCGTGCGTGCAGCCTGGATCCCCTCTCCCTCAGACTGAGTTTGATGATTTCGTTACGAACTTGATCCCTACAGCTCTTTTGGGGGAGAAGGGCAGTGTCAAGCGCCTTCTTTTTGAAAGCCAGGCCTTGCTGTTGAATGATTTGAGAGAGCAGGTCACTCAGCCTGACAAGTGGTCTACGAAGGATGTTCCTACGGTTGAAGGACAGAAGCGGATGGAGGCTGTCAAGGCCAGCATACCAGGGGTGGTCGTCGAAGGGCCACTCGAGCCTTCCCACGGCTTGTTGAACGCAGCTTGCAGGATGGAGCGAGAAGGACAGCTGCGCTACATTGCTCCAGAGCAGTGTGGCGCATCAATGAACGAGATCCAGAACGTGAAAGCTCAGAGCAAGGTTCTTTCTCTGGAGGAGAGGAAGCTGGCTATCTCCGAGGAGAAGGGGCTGCCAGAGGTTGCATGTGGTTCGGCATTGTTGCTTCAGGAGGCCCTGAAGAGGAGAGGGGTTGCCTTGCAATTTGCTGGGGTGGCCTCTTTCTTAGCACATGAGAAGTACATACAGAAGTTGTTCGCCCATATGGGGCGAGATCCTCCGCCGGGCCACGCTAGCACGAGTGTGCACCAGCTGCTGACTGCAGACAAGCATGTTTGGACGAAGATGATTGAGGATGAGGTTTCAGCTAAGCGGGGCCCTGACGGCCGGTAGCCGGTTGACGATGCCCTGCTGCCTGCATTGCAGTCGTATGATGTTACGGTATGTTTGTTACCTCGCGAGGCGGCTCGAGAGGGCAAGAAGAGGCCTGCACCACCGAAGAAGTTTGCACAAGATCGAGACCCGAAAATCCCTAAGGGTGATCCCAATAAGGGCAAAGGTAAAAACAAACGTGCCACGTGGCAGCCCAGTGTGCCTGAGGCGATCCGTAAGCTGGGTGGCCATGCCCAGACACCGGATAAGAAGCACATCTGTTTCTCGAGAAACTTGCCGTGTGGGTGCACCCTTGATCCGTGCCCTAAGGGTTTGCATGTGTGTGTGCATTGTGCTTCTCTCCTGACCATGACCTTCAGGAGTGCCCCAAAAGGGCGAAGTGAGATGAGCCCCACACCGGGGGGCCCTCCGCCGCAACCGATGACAGCGGGGGCACTGCGGCTACAGTTGCTGAGCCTTCAGCTGGAGGTTTCGATGTTCCAATGCCAGATGCGAGTCGGCCGCCATTGCATGGGTCAAAATCCGTTGATGCAGTGCACCCGGCCGAACAGTTTTGCTTGAATTGTGTCCATGCCGATCCTAAGGATGTTTTGCCATTGATTTCACTTTTGGAGAGTGAAACACCGGCCAGGGGCCAATCTGGCCCGAATACTTTCTCGTGGACTTCAGGTGCCTATGCCAAGGGCCCCTTGCGAGGTTTACGAAAACACACCAGTGCTTTCCCAGCCTGTACGCGCTTGCTTTGTCGGCTTGTGCTTCAGAATTTTCCAGATGCGGACTTCACTGCTGTAGCAATCTTTAAGAACCTTCGGACTTCTTTGCATGTTGATATAAGCAACGAGGCAGGCTCGTGTAATTACTTAATTCCGGTTAGCAGCTTCGAAGGAGGCGAAGTGTGGCAGCAAGGTCCTGGTACACATGTCGTGCAGGACGAGCTGGGCTACAACCTCACAGGCTCATTACTGCGGGTCGCAGAGGGGCCCTGTGTCCTAAACCCCAGGCTTACCCATTGCACCTTGCCTTGGACTGGGGATAGGGTTCTAGTTGTAGCCTTCAAGCCAGCGCATGCTTCAGAGTTGTCGCTTGCCTTTCGTCAACAGCTCATAGAGTTGGACTTCCCGGCTAAATCGTTTGAGAAGGCGCCAGCCGACCAACCTGGGCCGGGAAACCCCAACGTGCAACATCCCTTAGAGGAGGTTGACCAGAGCTTTTCTTCAAAACCCAACGTGCAACATGATGTCCCTATGCCTTGTGCTGTGGCCGAGCATAATGATTCTTCTAACCCCAACGTGCACTCTGCTGAGCATTTAGCTATCAAGCAGAATCCTCTTGAGGCCGATGTGAGGTGGCATGACCCTTTAATCCTGGAGTTTTTCTCGGGGAACGGGCGTATCACTGCTTGCATGAAACAGCTAGGTCTTTCGGCCTTCGGGGTTGATGCGGACCCTTCGACATCAGTCGCAACCTGTTTGCCTGCTGATCTGTCCACAAGCAGTGGGCAGGCTCTTTGTCGAGAGTGGTTTGCCTCTCCTAGGCTGGCTGGAATTTTTGCCACTCCTCCCAATCATGGGACGACCGCTGCAGCAGCCAATGCTTTCCTGTCCGAGCTCATTTTGGAGGCAGTATCTAGAGGTGTCATTTGTGTTTTGGGAAATCCTTTCGATGCTGACTATTGGCAGTCGCCTTCTTGGGCTAAAGTTTCGTCTCATTTTTCCTTTGTTTCATGCCATGACTGTGCCTACGATGGTGTGCATTTGAAGGCAACGGTGTTCGCCACTTCCGATAGAACCTTCGACAAGCTTGCGAGGTTCTGCCCGGGCCCCTCTTGCCAGGTTGGCAAAAGCAGCCTTCATATCGAGCATAAGTTTGCATCCTACCCCACACGCCTCGCCATGCAGGTTGCATGCTGTTTCGCAGAAGCCTTCAAACTCCGAGGATGGTTGGCGCCACCATCATGTTTCGATGCCTTCGACCCTAGGCTTGAGGTTCCCATGTCGCGAGCCGTGGCAGGAGCCCAGCCTCCTGCTAGCAAAATGCCTCCCATCGTGTCTGAGCACAAGCGAGTTTTAGTGTTTCGCCATCCGCCTGGTCTTACATTGCCTTGCCAGCCAATGCAGCGTTTGAAGGCCGACTGGCCAGTACCGGCCTCCTGCGGCTCGGGCCCTATGACTGTGCCGGCCAAGGCACAGCTCTTAAGACATGTTCCAATTGCTCAAGTTGGGGGTGATGATCCTATGAGAGTTGGGTCTTGGGAGATGGCCTGGGGAATCCCATGGGAACCTTCGGAATTCGTGAAGGAGGCGAACTCTGCACATCATCCGAGGTCCTTGGACTCCGTGGTGCCTCAGCCTCTCAAGGAAACCCTTGATGCCTTGGAAAGCATGGATGATGCCGGAGTGACAGCCCTTCGTGCTAAGGTCATACAAGAATGGATGCACCTGGCAGTTTCCTTGTCGGCCGAAGAAGATGCTCTGAAATCGTCGATGCATCACGATGTGTGCTCGATCACGAAGAGTAAGCGCATTCTCTTGTGGGAGGCTCTTTTGGAAAAATATTCTTACCCTGACCCGAAGGTATCTGGCCTTCTAAGAGAGGGAGTCCCCCTCGTAGGTCATGCCCCGATTTCCGGAGTTTTTAAACCAAAATTTAAGCCCATGCAGGCGACACCCGGCCAAGTTAGAGAGGATTTTCTTTTCTACCGCAAAAAGGTTCATAAGTCTTTAAAGCCCCAGGAACCTGCCTTAATGAAGGAGGTAGCGGAGAAGACACAAAAGGAACTTGATGCAGGCTGGATCGTTGGCCCTATGCAGGAGTCCGATCTGGGCAGAGGGATTCTAGTGAGTAGGCGATTTGGGTTGCAACAGGGCGCGAAAGTGCGCTGCATAGATAATTTAACTTCGTCGGGTGTTAACTTGGCAGTCCAAGCGTATGAGGCTCCTCAGCCTCAGTCCACCGATGTGGTGGCATCGACTTGTCAGCGACTCTTGAAACACATCGAGAAGCAGGTTGGCAAGAAAACTTTTCTGCTCCTCGGAAAGGCGTTTGACCTTACTTCGGCCTACAGGCAAATGCCCGTGCATCCAGATTCGGCATGGGCATCGTACATTTGTTTCATCCATCCCGACACCCATGAAAGGGTTTACTTTAGGATGTGGGCCATGCCGTTTGGCAGCTCCATGGCTGGTTATTCGTTTTTAAGGATAAGCCACTCGCTTTGGTACATCGGGACCAAGGCGCTCTTGTTGCCGTGGTCGTCGTTCTTCGACGACTACATTACATTCGCCACGTCTGGACAGGCGAAGTCTGCAGAGCATTCGGTCACGGCAATGCTACGACTGTTGGGTTGGGCGTTCGCCGAGTCGGGAGACAAATCTCATGAATTTTCTCAGTGCTTCCAAGCTTTAGGAATTGTGGTGGATTTAAGTTCGGTCCTTCGAGGTACGGTGTACTTCAAGAATACCGAGAGGCGTGTCGCGGAAATCAAATCATTTGTTGAGAAGGTTTTGGCTTCAGGCCACCTTCCTCACCACGAGGCGCTCAGGCTGCGAGGCAGGTGCCAGTTTGCAGACTCACAAGTTTTCGGCCGAACGGGGAAGAAGTGCTTGAGCCTTATCACGGCTCATGCCATTAGCCTCAGTGAGGACATCAGTCCCGAGCTGAGGGTTGAACTTCAGAGGTTCGTGCTCAGGCTTGAGATTGAGGCTCCACAAATGATTACGCTTGTCGAGGGCGGTGCCTGGAAGGTTTACACAGATGCTTCTTACGAGCCAGGGGCTGAGTGCAGCTTCTGTGGGCTTGGAGGTGTACTAGTGGACCCGAAGGGTGTGCCTCAAATTTTTTTCTCCTTTGTTTTGAGCGAGTCACAGAAAACTTTTCTTGGAGAGAAGGTTTCTTCACAAATAATTTTTCCTGCTGAGATGCTCGCGCTGGCCATCGCCCTGGAAGTATGGGCGGAGGACCTACTTGGGTCTCCGTCCATATTCTTTGTGGATAATAACGGTGTCCGGGATGCTGCCATTTCAGGCAATGCCAAAGCTTCTGTTGCCCGAAGAATTTTGGAGCTGCTATTGCGGAAAGAATACGAATTGTCACTAGTGCCATGGTATGCACGCGTCCCGTCACCGGCAAACCCCGCCGTCTCGAGTCGAGTGCAGCCGTTTGTGCTTACTTGGCACGGAACTTCGAAAATCGGAGGTTGCGAATCTTGTCGATGCTTGTCTAAGGAAAGTGCAGGGGCTTAAGTAATTGTTTAAGTTGGGGTGAAAGTGTGAGCAGGGACCCCAAAGGGGGCTGCAACACCCTGCAAGTAGTTAGGCTTAGGCTGTGACTGCTCGGTGCCTGCAGGCACTTAGTAGTTTCGACAACATGTGCAACTGCACATGAACGAGGCATCTTTCCCAACGTCACCGAAGGAAAAGTCGGAGTCCGAGTGCTGTTGTGAACGAGCTTTCGTCAGTGCAGTTTTTCTTGCAAGTGTCTTTTACTGCACCCTTCCCTAAGTCCC
>CAJNJA010013482.1:0-12639 GCA_905231915.1 Symbiodinium necroappetens | reverse complement strand
TTTGGGGTTTGGGGGGTTTAGGGTTAAGGGCTTTAAAATGGTTCTACAAGGGTTCGAAAAGGGTTCTGAAAGGGTTCTTTTCTTAGGGTTTGGAGAGGATTTTGCTGCCTGAGCCCCCTCACCTTCAGTTTTCACAGTTTTTTCAGGTGATGCTCAGATCTAGGGTTTAGGCGTCTTCCCAAGTTATGGGCCTTTTGGGGCTGGTGGTTTGAGGGTTAAGGCGTCCTGATACCATCCACTTGTTCCTAAACCCTAAACCCTGAACCCTGAACCCTAAACCAAGCATCTGCAGATCCTCGCGGCAGGACTTGTAAGAGCAGAGCACCAACCTGCGCTGCCTGAGACGGCGGACGAGCTGGTGGCGGCAGATTTTGTCCGAAAGACTTCCCGTGACTGCACTATCAGCACTAGATTTGGCGCTCTACTTCAAGGGATCCGCATCAGCCCCATTCCGCCCCCTAGGCCCTGTACCCTCAACAGTTGTTGGAGTTTCTGTCAGCAAGTCCACGTATGATGAATTCTCATCAAAGCGCTCCCCTACTGTAGCTTGCCTTTTCTGATAGAAGGACTCTGCAAGATGGCAGCCCTATGATTTGCATGGTGTCTTACAGGCAGGGATTTGACACTGTCACCCGGAGTTCTGAAGTTTGGCTTCAGATGCTCTACGTTCTGACATAGCAAGGCACAGGCTAAAACGTCCCACTGTGCAGAGACTGTTTGACGTCTTTCTGCAAGGGCAGTTAGGAAGCCGTTGTGATTGAACGGTCCAGCCGCAAGCCGCATTCAGCTTGACGCCAGCCTGCCGCGGGGACAGACCAACGTTTCGTGCAGCCTCGTTGGGAAAAGCGAACCCCCAGCAATGTTTATGTTCAGTTGAAGATGCAAAGACTCCGTGGTCGGGAAACTACAGCGACAACACTAACACTGTAGTATTGAGAATGTCCGACTCCGGAGGATGCAAAAAGACAGGAAATGAATTAATTTTCAATACATTTTCAAGAACTTTCAAGATACATTTACGGATTTTTTGATTTACAAAAGAATACAAAAATACAAAACGGCCGTCCAACCCTGCGGTTCCTCTCCGGGCCACCCGGAATGCCAGATTTTGTAAATGCCTGGTATTTGTGGAGGATTTACATAATATTTACAAAAGAAATACGAAAAATACAAACAATTTACGAAATTGTATGCAGTTTTGTAAGTGTTTTGTAAAGTTTTTGTAACTTTTTCGGAAATGTTTTCAAGCCGTTTTTGAATTCGTTAATCCAATTTGAAAATATTTTGAAAACTTTTGAATAATAATTAAACCCCATGATCTGCAAACCTCCAGGACTTGGAAACTCTCAGCTGTAGTAGTTCATTTCGCAAAAAACACTGCGTTTCTGTCCAGTTTCGCACTGCAGGCTTGAAGCTGTCCTGTGGTTTCAATGATCATGATCCAGCTGGTAACGCCTCTGCTTGCAGTTGGTATCCCCGTATGTGTGCGCCCGTCTGTGTCACGTTGGTTCTAGCTGCTGATTCACTCTCCTCGGTCTGTCTTCGGCTGTTCGGCCTTGTCTTCTTTAATCTCTTGCTGTTTATGGGATTTTTCCGCCTTCTGGGCAACGGTCCGTGCCGCCTCTTTGCATCGGCTTGCCCCTCGAGCTCTGATTGTCGACATGAACGAGCCGAGCCCTTTCGCAAGCGCTCCTGGGCTCAAGGATGTTCTTTCTTTGCAGGATGTTTGGCGATGCTTCCCCCACTATTACGTGTGCGTGTATCCCTTCTACGAGAACACCCCGCCCCGCACGGAAACAACAGCCATGGCCCCAGGTCGTGTCAGGGTTTGTGAAACTCCGAGTCTAAGTAATGCGTTCGCTTCCCGCAGAGGTGCCTGCCTTTGTGTACGGCACGGTAAGCCGAGCGTTCTCATCCGACACACACACACACACGCACACATGCACACCATGCACACGTGCACCCACACAGAGACATGAACTCCATGTACTTCAAAACCTCTAGAATCTAGAATCCTAAGCCGGAGTTTTCCATTACATTGGCCCGACCAAAAACCTTGCTAGGTGTCGTGGTTCGAGAAAACGCAAAATCCTGTTCTGCCGGTTCAATGGGTATGTTGAACATTGTTGACATCGCATCCGGATCAGACATGATTTTATTTATGGCACGTTTGGGACTTCGGATTTAACTTTGATCCGGTTTTGCAGGTCCCATGGTCAGTGTTCTCGAGATCAGATCCGGTTTTGGGGAGACGCGCAGCTATTACGGATGTTCCGCTTTTGGCTGTCAGGCTCACCACCTCGGTTTTCAATAGCTCTGGAAAGGGTTCGGATTTTTTTTGAGACTACGTATATACCTCCTTCGGGGTTTCCGCTTTTGTTTTTAAGCATCCCTCTGCTCCCAACCGGTTTTTTCCTGTGCCGAAGCAGAACGCAGCGGGCACGAAAAATCTTGCTAGGGCCTGGGTCTGGGTTTTAAAGGAGGAGGCAGAATCAGATTTTCCAGGTTTTGCGGTGTTTTCCAAAATTGTTTTAACCCCCCCCGGGGTTCTTACTGGCAGTTCTAGCGCACGTTTGGTCTTGTACCTGTTGTGTTCATAGTGTTGGGGTGGTAAGCGTAGCAGCGCGAGCAGCAGGAGGCAACACGCAGCAGGCAGAGGCAGCAGTGCCGGCCTACGGGGTATGGGCTTTTGCAGAGACAGGAGCTGCAGCAACAGCAGCAGCAGCAGCAGCAGCAGCAGCAGCAGCAGTGGCAGTGGTGGTTGTAGCCGTAGCAGTGGCACTGGCAGTGACAGTGCCTGCGGCAGGCAGTCGCAGTAAGAGCAGGAGCTGTAGCAGTAGCAGTGGCTGTAGCGCGTGAGCTGTAACGACGAGGCCGGGCAGGAGGAGGAGGAGTAGGAGGAGGAGGAAGAGCAGGGTGGGTTTATAGGGTTTAAAGCTTAGGATTTAAGGTTCAGGGTTGAAGGTTTAGGAAACAAATTAAGTTAGGGTTCGGGGTACAGGGTTCAGGGTATAGGGCTTAGGCTTTAGGGTTTAGGGCTTAGGGTTGAGGGTTCAGGGTCTTGGGTCGAGCCTACATGAGGTTTTAAGGTTTAGAGTTTAAGTTATGGTTTCGGGCTTAGGGTTTAGGGCTTAGGGTTCAGGGTTTAGGGTTTGGGCACTCTGAAACGCCATAAGGTCGGGAAAATCCGGGGAAATGCGGTTGTGCGACCGGAATGTGGACGCACACTGGACCGTCACGCGGATTTTTACGCGACCCCGCCCCCTGGAGCGCTAGTCTTGCTCGTGCTACCGTAAAGGCGTTGAAGCGGTTTGTTTTACAGGATGCTCACAGACGTTGGCAGGGTAAGTCCGAACGATGCAGTACATGGATGTGCACTGGCTCACCACAGCGTTTGCAAAGATTCCCGGGCCGCTTTGTCACGAAGAATCGTTCACCAGGAGCACCAAGCTTTTCTGTGCACCTTGCAGTAGCTACTGTCTCGCACAATATTTTCTATCATTCGAACTGCTCAAGCTGCCTTCAAAGCGCCTGATCATGTATCATTGTTGGGCTGAGACGTAGGCGACGATAAGACTCGACACCATTTGTGACATTTCCCCTGTGCCGACCAGCGCAGCAGCAGAATCTGCTGCTTGACCTAGCTCGCAGGCGCGTCGTGTGAGTTTGGAATCAAGTGGGCCAGTGGGCGATATCATTTGCACATGCGGAAACGAGTCCTTAAATCGCAAGCCGACAAAGCATTTACACTACCGTGGGCGTTGCGGCTATCTGCTCTTCTGACGTCGTTCTTACTTACAGGACTGGCAGATCTTTTGTTTTTCCCAGTAGCTTCTTGCATGCCATCTAATGTGCTGGAGTGTTCATCGCACGAGGGTCCATGCACTGCCGCATGTTCTTGCACGCTGGACAACTGCTCGGATTGCACTCCCAAAGCAATCTAACGATCCCCAAACATAAATCGCCTTTGGAGTACAGGCGACCTCGATGGCGAGGACTCTCAGATACATGCCTGTCGAGTTAGATCTAGAGATGTTTCGGCCGGCGCTGAATACCTAGCTGTAGCAGATCTGTCCAAGCTTCCGTTTTTCTGTCACTTGGAGTTTCATGCTGGGATGAAGCTTTTTTGAAAGTTGCAGCCAGCGAAGCAGGAGCTCTTCGTCGTCGCTGCTGTTTCCGTTTGCCACTTGGGCACAATTGGTACCCGCCTACTTACGGCGTTTGAGGTGTTGGGCCCCTCAACAGCTTTGCTAATGTAGGGGCCTTAATAAATAGACCATGTGTTTTGTTCATATTGTTGTATTGTTTCTTTAGGGACTACATGATGGTCGTTTTTCCATTAACAGAATAACAAGTACCAATTTATAACACCCTTCCTAATTGCTCCTGAGCCTTATAGAGCCCTTATCAAGTCCTCCAAAACCTTTCAAGCAACCCTAAAGGGGATCCTAAACCCTAAACCCTAAACCCTAAACCCTAAAAGGGGGATGCTATTCCCAATTCTTCCTATCCTCTAGAGCTCGACTCTCACTCTACTCCCGATAACCCCAAAACAGTAGGATTCAGAAGGGTTTAGGGTTAGGGGTTTAGGGTTAGGGGTTTAGGGTTTAGGGTTTAGGGTTTAGGGTTTAGGGGAAGCCTGATGATATTAGGATTCATATATAATTAGGGAGCCCTAAAAACAACCCAGGTTTCTTAGTCAGGTTCCCATCTTACTTGAGGGCCCCTCCAAACCCCCTTCAGAGCAGAAATTATGTCTAACTCCTCTCCGAAGGCCCTGAAAACCCCCGTAAGATCAGACTAACCCTGAAAAGGGACGTCCTTCCCCCGAAACCCTAAACCCTAAAGCTTAAACCCTAAACCCTAAAGCTTAAACCCTAAACCCTAAAGCTTAAACCCTAAACCCTAAACCCCCTCCCTTTTCTCAGCGCTTTCGCCAGGTTCTGCTCGGAAGCTTCCTCTACGCCCTCTGCCCACGCGAGGCCAGGGCTAGGAGGGCTGCTTAAGGGGAGAACGGCTCTTTAAGGGCTCCATTAGGGTTTAGGGTTTAGGGCTTAAGGTTCAGGGTTTAGGGTTTAGAGTTTAGGGTTTAGGGTTCAGGGTTTAGGGTTTAAGCTTTAGGGTTTCGGTTCCAGGAAGGTTCTGGAAAGGCTCTATGAGGGCTCTTCAAGGCTTCGATGTAGGTTCTTTTTGAAGCGTTCCATGGGTTTTTTACTTTTAAGGGGCCTCTCAGGGTTCTATAGGAGTTCTATCAAGGCTCCAAGAAAGGTTCCAGAAGGGAACCTTTTGAAAGATGTGGTATATATGGGTCGTACGAAGGCTGTATAAAAGGTTCTATAAAAAAAGGGTGTCTAGGCTTAGGGGGAGAGAGAGCGCTTGTCTCCTCTGGCTCTGTCGAAAACCGATGTGTTGGTCCTGAATTCAGTTTGCTGAGTAGGTAACCTGTAGCCTTTTGGGGCTGATATAACCCTACTATAGTTTGAAAGGTTAGCCCCTAAGTTTTTTTCAAACTCAGCAACAGAAAAAGCGGCCCAGGTGACACCCCATCTGCAACACAATGTGTTGCAACAAAAGAAGGCAGTGCGACAAGACATTTTGGCTCTCGCACCCTAAACTCGAAACCCCCCAAACCCTAAAATCCCTAAACCCCTAACCCTTCAAGTCCTAAAGCCCCCCAGACCCCTGAAACTTTATTGCCTTAAACGGAGCTTACGAGGCGTTCTTCCTCCCCAGCTCCCGGCGTGCTGGGCTTAGCGTTTTGTGGCATCGGCCAAGGTTTAGGGTCTTCATTCAGGGTTTCGGGTACCCTAAACCCTAAACCCTAAACCTTCAACCTGGGACTTTCCGAAAATAAGGGGTGCCTTGTTTTGGGGTCCTTGTAGTAAGGAGCCTACTATTTAGGGTCCCCTATTTGCGGGAAGCCCCATGTGTCTGTGTTCTTGTCTTCCAGCCGATGTTGGTGCACACTGCAGGGGTCGTTTTTTGTGGCTGGTTTTATGTCAAAGGCCCTTAACACCAAACCCTAAACTCCTAAACACCAAACCCGAAACTCCTATACCCCATCTCTGTCGCTTTCTCAAGGCTTCGTTTCAGGGATCCCTTCGCGGGTTCGTCACCTCCAAGCTTACTGTTTTGAAGCCCTGAAGAATCTAAACCTCTCGACTCTCAACCCTAAACCCAAACCCCTAAGCCCCTAAACCCTAAAACCCTAAACCCTAAACCCTAAACCCTTCGTAGAGGCCTTGTAGAACCCCCATTTTGCACCATGCAGAGAGACCACGCAGAGCCTGTCTAGAATCCCTCTTTGACGGCCTTAAAAATTACCTATACTATTTTGGGGCTCCTTGCTATGGTATATTACACCCAAAACCCTACTCCAAATATTAAGGCCCGTAAAATCCTAAACCCTAAACCCTAATCCCTAAACCCTAATCCCCAAACCCAACACTAAGGCCCCTAAAATCCTAAACCCTTAAGCCCTACTCCCTAAACCCTAAACACTGTGGCAATTTAAAAAAAGAAAACCCTAAGCCCTAAACCGTAAACCCAAGTCTATTTGTTAAGGCCCTCAAAATCCTAAACCCTACACCCTAATCCCTAAACCCTAAACCCAAGTCTATGTGTTAAGGCCCCTGAAATCCTATATCCTAACCCCTAAATCCCAAACCCTAAACCGGAAAACCATACCCTAACCCCTAAATCTCAAACCCTAAACCCGAAAGCTATACCCTAACCCCTAAATCCCAAGCCCTAAACCCGAAAATCCTTAGCAGGACCTGAGCCGACGGCCCAGGAAGCGGCGCAGCCCTAAGAGGAAGCTTTTCTGCGAGGTTCATAGAGTTTAGGGGTTTAGGGTTTTAGGGGTTTAGGGGTTTAGGGGTCGAGGGTTTTAGGGGTTTGGGTGTAGGGGTTTCGGGTTTAGAGGTTTAGGGGTTTAGGGCTTAGGGTTTAGGGGTTTAGGGGTTAGGGCTTAGGGGTTTAGGGGTTTAGGGTTCAGGGTTTAAGGTTTATGGCTTGGGGTTTAGGGTTTAGGGCTTGGGGTTTAGGGTTGAAGACATGACAGTACAGCCAAATTGATGTTAGCAGCTAGCATTGGTAGTTACAATACCAACAGTAGTATCATTCATTGCAGCAGCAATCATAGGATAGGCATTCATACTGCTAGTAGCAGTAATGACAGTTGCAAAGGTGATGCAGAAATAGCAACACTAATCTGTTTTTGGAATCATCGTTGCATCCGGAAACCACGGAGTCTTAGAAAGAAATGACAACTTGAACTACCTGACAAAACCCAACTGACAAGAACAGTAGCTGTTTATTCATTACCGCGAGGCTACAACCCAATGGAAGAAATACTACATGTGCGGGTGCCTGTGCAAGAGCTTTTCTTGGCTTCTTGATCCGGAACTTAACGTAGCTCCTCAGTGAGGACAACACGTTGAATTCTGCAAGTCTTAAGCATCAACCCCTGCAAAAGCCCTAGAAAGCCTTTCTTATAACAGCCTGATGAAATCCCCATGCACATCCTACGAAGTTTGTTCAAAAAAGCCTAGCAAAGCCTTCGAGCCCGATAAAAGCAGTGTAAAAGCCCCTGAGAACCCTTTCAGAACCCTTATAAAGCTCTTATGAACCCCCTATAAAGCCCTTTAAGAACCCGGTTTCTGCCTGCGGCGAGGCCGGTCCCAGCTCGTCGCGCCGGTCGCTGCTCGCTGGGGCTTTGGCAGTCGGGCCCGCAGCCAATGAATACAAAGATGGGTTGAGGGTTTGGTATACACATACAGAAACAAAACATAAGCTAAATACGTAAATACGTAAATATGAAAAGACATGTCTATATACGTGAATGAATCAATGAAAAGAAAGTAGATTAACAGCGTGTGCGTATAGATGAAAATCTAAATTCGAAAAATGAATAGAACAGGACCAGCTACATGCACATGTTCACAAGTACCCACGACAAGAACTAAATGAACGAATGTGAGCATAAGTGTATAGGTGTACATATATGTACACACATATATATATGTATGTATGTATGTATGTATGTATGTATGTATGTATGTATGTATGTATGTATGTATGTATGTATGTATGTATGTATGTATATGGATACACACATAGAGATACACGTGCATGTATGTATAGACACACTTATACATACACACACACACTTAGACGTGCATGTTATGCTATGCTACGTTATGCTTTGTTGTGCGATGTTATGTTATGTTGTACTACGTTATGTTTTTTAGTGATGGTTATGATATCCTCTGCTATGCTATGCCATGCTATGCCATGCTATGCTATGCTATGTTATGCTGTGCGATGCTGTGTTATGTTATGCCATGCTATGTTGTGTTATGCTATGTTATGTCGTGCCATGTTATGTCATGCCATATCATGCTATGTTGTGTTATGTTATGTATGCATGCATGCATGCATGTATGTGTTGTGTATGTATGCATGTGTGCGCGTATGCAGGTAGGCATGCGCTTGACACACACACACACGCACACAGACACCCATGTATGTATGTATGTATGTATGTATGTATGTATGTATGTATGTATCTATGTATCTATGTTGTACATGGACACCACACCATGGAGTTGTTCTCCTGTTAGCAAGGTCGCTGCTCCCGAGCGGGCCAATGCTCTCACCACCGAGGATGCGTAACGATAAGTGGGTTGCAAAGACTTTCAGGGTTTTCGGTGGCATCCCTTTGCACTACTTAAAAGAACACATGCCCCGAAACACTTGTCGGCCCCATATGAATGTATTCGTTCAGTGACTATGGCCCTAAAGGATGAAGAGGATGATGAGGATGATTTGGACGAGGACGAGGACGATGAGCGAAGGATGTTATTGATCGTGACTGCATTGACTCATTAACGACAACGAAGGACAAACAGAGCAATGTGATGACCGCTGGTGCTGCGCCATGTAAGGTCCGGGGTCCAGAAGGCATGTGATGGTGCGGATGTCGTCATGTCGGCGACGCGAACCGCCAAACTGGCGAAAGCATGGCCCGCAGCCCATTGCAGGAGCTGCGTGCGGCCAACCTCTTCATGACGGCCTCACCGAGTGTTCCACGGCTGAAGGAAGGATTCATAGTCTGTTCGCACTGAAAGACTGCAGTTTGGAGTTTGGCATGTCTCGGAATGGATGCAGGTTCAATGTACCCACCGAAGACTGGCTTGCTTTCGCAGATAGCATGTTCCAATCTACAGAGATTCTAATCCAATGCCCGGCTGCCCTCCCATCCGCTGCCGAGGTTCTCAGTGTTTCAGAGGGCAAGAAGAATGCCCGAAACTCGGGAGGTTTAGGGCTTAGGGTCTAAACTCTGAACCTTAAGCTCCAAACCCTAAACCCAAAACTGGGGGCTCCTACGATTTTAGAGGCTACTTCCCTTGGTAACTTCGCACGTCGCGGTGTCTCTAGCCGCCTGCACAATCCAAGACCGAAAACAACCTTAACCCGCAAATCCCTAAATTCTAAACCCTTGAACCCCCCAAGTCCCCAAGATCCGTAATCCTTCAGCCCGAATTGAGGTCTCCCCAAAAATCAAGAGACTCATCTTGGTTGCAACAGCAACAACAACAACAACTACTACTACTACTACACTACTGCTGCTGCTGCTGCTACTACTACTACTACTACTACTGCTGCGACAAGCACTCTAATGACAGGGTGGTGGTAGAAGTATTAGTAGTAGTAGTAGTAGTAGTAGTCGTAGTCGTAGTCGTCGTCGTCGTAGTAGTAGTAGTAGTAGTAGTAGTAGTAGTCGTAGTAGCAGTAGTAGTAGATTTTATGTCGTAGAAGTAGTCGTAGTCGTAGTCGTAGTGGTAGTGGTAGTGGTAGTGGTAGTGGTGGTAGTAGTAGTAGTAGTAGTAGTAGGATATGTTAGTAAGCGTTTGTTAATCATACCATACCTGCATTAGCAGCAGTTTATTAATATATAATGGGTATTGTGAGTATTGTTGGTATCATCATCAAGGCGGTGGGTCCCACTGGCACTGGCTTCGTCTGGGATGCCTCGCATGCCTGCACCTTAGCAGGGCGCAAGAGGGTTAGGGTTTAGGGCCAAGACTTCGAAGTGCTATTCCTCAAGGGTTTCCTGTCCTGCTTTCATCCAGAGCATGAAGTACCCCAAATCCCATTGCGTAATGAAAGGAAGTACAGGAGTAAGAGCCTGGCTTGTCTTGCAGGGCACACTGGAAATGCGTCCTCTGTGCTGAGCCCTGCACCCTAAGCCCTAAGCGTCAGTGCCGGTTCTTTCGAGACTTGTGGCTCATGGTCTCTCCAGACGTGACTGGAAGAACGGGAGCTGAGCAAACTTGTTGTCTCGCACACCCACGTCCTGGAGAAGTATCTTTCAAGCAGTGTCTAACTCTGTTTGTGTGTGTGTGAGCGCGCGCAGTGGCTTTTCTGTGTCATGTCAAATCTTGGCACAAAGGGATTGAAAAAGAGGTTATTCCTGTATGCCGGTCCAGCAGAAGCTCGGGCACAGCTACAGGGTGGTCCGGAAAAGCCACCATGGCACAAACAACCCTAAACTCTAAACCCTAAACCCCCAATTAGCCTCCCACCACGAGAGCTGGAGCCAAAACCTTCACTTGACGCGTCTCAGCTATCCTGGTTAGGGTGACTATACGTATACCTACTTTTGCCCTCCAATTAAGGCACTTATGGCCATACTGGGTGCGGGCGCTGAGACTTGAAACCTGGCTGTGAGAGGTTGTGACGAACTTCCACGTGGTGAAAGAGTTGAAGAGCCCCCACGTCACCTTCCTTCGCAAGGCCCGATTTAGCCGCCGTGCTGACAAGGGTTACCCAAGCTGTGTTACGATGCTATTGTGTTATTTTTTGTTCGTGTGGATGAGCGTTTCCGTTTTTGTTGTTGCCGTTGGTTGTGTTGTTCTTTTCACCTCAGTGTGACTTCAAGCAGCTACTAGGATCCTTCGTACAAGGACCCTAAACCCCAGCCGCCCTAACCCCCAAGCCCTAACCCCTAAGCCCTAAACCCTAAACCCGACAAAAAACCCTGAACCCGAAACCCCGAAAGCCCTAACCCCGAAACCCCTAAACCCCGAAACCCCTCAACCCCTAAACCCTCAACCCCTCAACCCGAAACCCCGAAAGCCCTAAACCCCGGAAAATCGAAATTCTTGACCCTAAACCCTAAACCCTAAACCCTAAGCCCTAAACCCAAAACCCTAAGCCCTAAACCCTAAACCCCAAACCCGAGCCGACTCGGAAGGGTCTGGAGTGGCTCTGGCTGCCAGGACGAGTCCGGCAGCGAAGATCACATCACCGTCGGTGCCGGGCCTCCCCTCTGTTCGGCTTTAGGGGCTTTTTTTTTTTTTATAGGGGTTTTAGAGGTTTTAGGGGTTTCAGGGTTTGGTCCCCTTTGTCGGTTTAGGGTTTTTGGGGGGGTTTTCAGGGTTTTAGGGGTTTAGGGTTTAGGGCCCTTTGTCGGTGCAGGGCTTTGGGAGGGCCCTCCGGGGCCATGGGACGAGGATCTTGAGGTTCTATTTTCTTAACGGTTTAGGGTTTAGGGTTTAGGGTTTAGAGTTTAGGGTTTAGGGTTTAGGGTTTAGTATACGGGGCGATGCTTGGGATCTATGGGGCGGTATGGACATGTTGTGCTAAGAATCTCTTGGGACTGCCTGAGCCTCTGACACATTATTAGTACTATTATCATTACTTACTAGTATTATTACTATTATGATTATTATTGTTATTATTGTTATTATTATTGTTGTGTCTTGGGAGCTGTAGAGGATGTCATCTGACGAATGTTTTCCGGCCTGCATCAAAGTAAGTGCTTTCCTGCCCTAGCCCGCTGAGTTTAGGGCTATCAGGGTCTGAGGTCTAGCCTAGGGCCAGGGGTTACAAAACAGGCTTGAACAATCCGTAACACTCTTCCTTGCCCTACAAACCCTATGTGCTCTAAGCCGTTATCCCGATTCTCACGATAAAGGCACCGAAAATTCCGAGTTTGGGAGCTGTGCCCTGACCTCGTGTCGTGTCAGAATGTAGATCTGCTTGGGTTTAGGGTTGAGGGTTTTTAGGATTATCGATTAGGAGGGTTTTTAGGGGTTTTTAGGGTTTCAGGGTTTGAGGAGGGTTTCGGGTTTTTCGGGTTTTAGGGTTTAGGGCTTGGGGTTTTTGGGTTTTTGGGTTTTAGGGTTTAGGGTTTTTCGGTTTTAGGGTTTAGGGTTTAGCAAATTAGGGTTTAGGGAGTTGGAGGGTGGCGGTATTTATTTTTCTTGCCAATTTTTCAGGTTTATTTGTGTATTTTTTCCGGCCGCGCTGCTTGCTTGCTGCCTGCTTGCCTGCTTGCCTGCTTGCCTGCCTGCTTGCTTGCTTGCTTGCTTGCTTGCTTGCTTGCTTGCTTGCAAGCAGGCAGGCAAGCAGGCAGGCAAGCAGGCAAGCAGGCAAGCAGGCAAGCAGGCAAGCAGGCAAGCAGGCAAGCAGGCAAGCAGGCAGGCAGGCAAGCAAGCCAGCCAGCCAGCCAGCCAGCAAGCAAGCAAGCAAGCAAGCAAGCAAGCCAGCCAGCCAGCCAGCAAGCAAGCAAGCAAGCAAGCAAGCAAAGCAAGAGCCCAAGAGCCCAGCATGAAGCAATTATCGAAGTCT
>CAJNJA010013480.1:0-12640 GCA_905231915.1 Symbiodinium necroappetens | reverse complement strand
TACCTACCTACCTACCTACCTACCTACCTACCTACCTACCACCTACCTCCCTACCTGCGTACCTACCTACCTACCTACCTACCTCCCTACCTACCTACCTACCTACCTACCGACCTACCTACCTACCTACCTCCCTACCTACCTACCTACCTACCTACCTACCTACCTACGTACCCATCTTTTATCTACCTTCCTGTTTGCATATTTATCTATCTATCCATCTATTTGTCTACCTATCGATCTCAATCTATCACAGCCTTTTTGCGCCCAACCTCCTCTAAACCCTCAACCCTACATAGACCCACAACCCCCAGACCCAGACCCGACTGAACCCTAAAACCTGAAGCCCTGGCCAATGGCACTTGGGGTTTAGGGTTTCTTAGTAAGTAAGATTATAGGTAAGGATATAATTAGGATAACCCTACTTAGGGGACCCGTGAATCCCACTTATTGGGTTTAGGGCTTAGGGTTTCTTAGTAAGATTAGACGGAAGGATATAGTTAGGATAACCCTACTCAGGGGGACCGTGAATCCCACTTACAAGCCCTACTTACTAAGTCCCTTGAGCCTTTTAGGCACCTCCCCCAAACCCTAAACCCTAAACTCTAAACCCTAATAAACCCGAAAAAAGAGAGATAAAAAAACAAAAGGGCTCACAGAGGACCACTGGTCCGACCCGGACGGGCAGCGTGCTCGTGGCAGCCACTACGGTGCGGGGAAGACTCTTGCAGAGACTCGGCCTCCTTTTGAACTAGGGTTTAGGTATCAGGTCAGGCTTTAGGGTTGGTCTTGTGGTTCACGGTTAGAGGTTCAGTATAGGATTTGGGTGTTCTGTATTTTATGGCTTAGGGTTAACATTTTGGGGCAGTTGTTGTTGATTTAGTGTTCCGTTTTGGCACAACCAAGGAGAAGGGTGCCTACAACTTCCTGCGCGAGGAGGGATGTCGGTTCCGCTTTGTCAGCATCTGCCCCACGATGATGCTGCGCTGCAAGGGTGTAGGGCTGGTTTTAGGTATTTCGGGCAGTCTGGGCTCTAAGCTCAAGCGCAAATCAAGAAGACATGAATGTAATTAATACATGCCAAAAGTCCATCTTTTGCTGCTTTCTGAGTGGCGAGGATTATTGGGCCGATGCTGCAGCCGACCCCCAACATGACCATGCTTTCTTTGCGAAACTGGTTTCAGAATGGGCGCCCGAATGGTGTGTGCCCCAACGACTCCATGAGCTTCGTGGATGTCCGCGACTGTGCGGAGCAGCATGTAAAAGCAATGGAAGACTCGGCCGCCAGTGGCCGATACATGAGTTTGGTACCCAGTTGGCACTGGAATGACCTGGACCACGCCATGCATGAGATGTATCCCTTGATGCCAAAGTCAGCACCGTGTGAGGGGACGCCATGCGCCTCGGCAGCCCTGGCCCTAGCACGTCACTTGCCATAAGGACCCTTATGATTTGGGTAAAACCGAACCTTCATGACTAAAACTTGCTTTTTGATGATAGAAAATAACCCTAAAACCCTGAGCCCTAGACCCTTGACCCGTTCCACCGCATGTGTCGTTGGGTGAAATCCAGGGTTCCAGGTTTTTGGGGGACCCGGTTGCCCTTAAAAACCCTAAACCCTAAACCCTAAACCCATAAACCCTAAACCCACAAATGCATAAACCCTAAACCCTAAACCCTAAGCCCCTAAGCCCCTAAACCCCTAAACCTTAAACCGAAATGTTTTAGGCTTTAGAGAGCTTGAAGCCGAAGTTTTGCAGCCTGTAGCAACTGAGTAGGTCACCTTTACCCTTTTGGGTTTAGGGTTTTAGGGTTTAGGGGTTTAGGGCTTAGGTTTTAGGGTTTAGGGTTTAGGGCTTTAGGGTTTAGGGTTTAGGGCTTTTGGGGGTCTATTATCACCCCACCATGAGTGAAAAGGTTAACTTTTTTGGGGGCTGGGGTATTCCGCGCCTCAGGAGCCCTTTTAATTATAGTTTAGTAAGCCATAACATATTATACTAATCCTTACACACCCCTAAGACCCCTAAACCCTTAAGGCCCTAAGGCCCCAAGGCCCTAAACCCTAAGCCCTTGTAGTACCCTTATAAATCCCTTTAAAGGAACCCTTATAACCCTTAAGGAACCCCTTCTAACCCTAAGGCCTTAAGGCCCTAAACCAGGCACGCCCACAAAGTTCGACCTTCGGCGGCAGCAGAGCCTGGGCGTCACACCGCGCGAGCTGCCAGAGACCCTTGGCGTCTAGAACAAAAGCCAGAAGCCCAGAGAGTTTAGGGTTTAGGGTTTAGGGGTTTAGGGTTTAGGGGTTTAGGGTTTAGGGTTTCGGGTTTAGGGGCTTAGGGCTTAGGGTTTAGGGTTAGTTGCCCAGAGAGCCCAATTTACAGCCCAAAAGGCTGAAGCCAGAATCCTTAACCCTAACTCTCAAGCCCTGAACCCCTACACCTTAACCCCTAAAGCTCTCCTCCCATAAGCCCCTAAACCCTAAACCCTTATCCCTTTAACCCTGCATCCCTAAACCCTAAACTACCCAACTCTAAACCCTACAACACCCCAGCCCGAAACCCTAAACCGAACCCTAAACTCGAAACCCCTAAAACCTATAGATCCCTTAAAGGAACTTCTGGCATGAGCCCTTTAAAGGACCGTAAACCCTCAACCCTAAACCCCCTAAACCCCTAAAGCCCTAAACCCCTAAACCCTAAACCAAAACCCAAAACCCTTTAAACCCCTAAACCCCTCAACCCCTAAACCCCTCAACCCCCTAAACCCCCCTAAACCCCTAAAACCTAAAGCCCTAAACCCAAAACCCCTAAAACCCTTTAAACCCCTAAAACCTTAAATCCTCAAGCCGAAGGATCCTTCGCGGAGGGCTCCGGGAGCTGATCTCCAGGGGTCTGCTGCCACCAGCGAGCCTCCCGGCACTGGGGCCAGGCAGAATCGGTGTTTTAGGATTCTGGGGTTTAGGGTTTTTAGGCAGATGTCTGGGATTCTGGGGTTTAGGGGTTTAGGGTTTTTAGGATTCTGGGGTTTAGGATTGAGGGGTTTGATAGGGTTTTTGGGATTATGAGGTTTAGGGTTTACTTAGGGTTTCTAGGGGTTTTAGGGTTTTCGGGTTTTAGGGTTTAGAGTTTTAGGGTTTTCGGGTTTAGGGTTTAGGCTTTAGATTTAGGATTCAGGGTTCAGGGTTTAGGGTTTTTTTGCAGTTTAGGCATTAGCGTGTAGACTTTGGCTTAGAGGTTTTTACATTGAGGACGTAGAGATAAGCGCTTTAGGGGTCAGGGTTGTGCAGCGTCCAGATGGGGATTTTTAGAGCTTAGCTTTTGTGGGTTTCACACAAGGGGAATTAGGATGTAAACATTCTGGAGTTGTGGGGTTAACCCTCAACCCCTAAACCCCGAAACCCGAAACCCGAAACCCCTAAACCCTAAACCCCTGAACCCTGAACAAACCCTGAACCCGGAGAATGTAGCGACCCAGTAACTTCACCCTTTTTTAATACCCCTTAATTAAGGAATACCTTGAATTATAAGCAGTTACTGTATAGGGTTTGGGGGTTAGGGTGTAGGGTTTCAGGAGCCCACTATACCCCTTCATTAAGAAATATAGCCTTAAATCTGGGCTCCTTTCAAGGCGCCTGTAAGGGTTGATATACCCCTCAGTTAAGGAATACACCTTAGATTTCATGTGGATTGAGATTATGCTTAAGCTATATGCCTTAATGAAGGGGTATTGGGAGGGCTCTATCGGTAGAAGCTTGAAGAATTTCCAACATTATGCCTTAGTGCTCCTTGCTGTCATTATACTAGAGTATGCTCAAAGCTTAGCTGAATAATTATGAGATGCACAAGACATCTACAGCTTCGATCAAATCAGACTTCTGTCCGCAATCACTCCAAACAACCTGTTTCAAGTATTGAATTAAGGAGCTGCCATATTCCCACTTTCTTGCGGCCGCATAAACTCAGTTGCTTAACAAGCCACCCCTCTATACCGCGAAACTTAAACCCCGAGCCCTAAACCCTGGAACCTGAACTTAACCCTAAACCCTAAACCCCTCTTCGACTCGTTGAGTAGACTTGTGGCCCACTTTTCATTTTCATGAACCCTTCTGGTAGTCTTGGGAATTTGGATAGCTGGGTCTTGCATTCTAGGGTTTAGAGTTTTAGGGTTTGGAGGGGTTTCGGGATTGCAGGTTTTCGTATTCTCAGTTCTCCCATCCCAACTTTGTAAATTCTTTGGGTTCCTCGAGGTTTGTCACTTTACATATTGGGGAACCCTAAACCGCAAACCCTTACCCCGAGCCTCCGCAGGTATGTCGGCAGCAAGAACAGGTGCCCCAGTAGAGCCCTGTTGCCCCTTCTCTTTGTGGGTCTCCTTATTAAAAACGCCAAGTAGTAGGAAAAGGGGTACCGTCATTAAGGGGCGACTGGGAAACCGGGAGGAGTTGCGCATGCTCCGCATCCTGACGGCAACAAAGCCTAAACCCTAAACCCTACCTGCAGCCGAAAAGACCTACCTTTCTAAGGAATTACATATCGAAACCATAATAAGGAATCCTAAAAGGTAGGTCTTTTCGGTTACAGGTAAACACAGAACCTCAGAACCAGAAATCGAAGCCCTAAAGTCCTAACCTTCGGTTTCGACCAAGGTTAGCGAGGCTGAAGCCAGTGGAGGCCTTTATCTGCCGCCTCACCGCGCCGGGCGTCGTAGAGAGTTGCTTGCAGCGGGCGTGAGGTAAAACAGCGTCTGGCGGTGTAGGGTGGCTCGAATGTTGATCAGCCCTCGTCAAAGAATGAAGAGAGTTTACCCATAGGCCCCTAAGTAGTTCCTTTTTATGGTTAAAAAAGAACTACTTAAGGGCCTATAAGTAGGGCCTATAGGTTCAGGCTTTTATTTTCCCAGGTTGAGGGTGCATTGCTTAGCGCTGTGGGTATTTTGGATTTACAGCGGTGTGCAACTCGGGCTAGATGCTTGGTCAAGCTTTCTGACTTATACAAGGAACAGTCCCTAAACCCTAAACTCTAAACCCCTAACCCCTAAACCCTAAACCCCTAAACCACTACACCCCTAAAGCCCTAAACCCCAAAAACCCTAAACCCCTAAAGCCCCAAACCCTAAACCCCTAAACCCTAAACCCTGCAGCTTGCACGTTTGTCCGTCAGTTTTGTTTACACCAAAGCCTCTCAGTTACTAACACGGTTGCAGGATCTCTACAGCCTCTTCTAAACCCTAAACCCTAGGCCCCCAAGTAGTTCCGTTTTATGGTTCCCGGAGGGTCCTAGGTACTGTTGGGGATACTTCCCCAAATCATAATAGTAATCCCTAATATGGAAACCCTACATTCTACATGTAGGTACTTAGGATCCTTTGGGGTTTATATTTAGAATCCTATAAGGCAATTCCAAAAATGAACTACCTAGGGGCCTATGGATAAACCCTAAACCCTAAGCCCTTGATGTGGTTTAAAAAGGGAGAAGAAGCCATGATTTTGTAGGCTGACCAAAAGCGAGGCCCTGTCGCCCCGAAGCCCCGTGTTTTTTCATTCGAAGCAGTATGGGACAAAGACGCCCTAAAGTCACAGTCGCCAGCGCCGAAGTCTTCGGGTTCAAGAGGGTTTAGGGTTTAGGGGTGCGGGGTGTTTAGGATTTAGGATTTTGGGTTTTTCGGGTATTTAGGGTTTAGGGGTTTCGGGTATTTAGGGTTTAGGGGTTTCGGGTATTTAGGGTTTAGGGGTTTAGGTGTTTCGGGTACTCAGCCCCCAAGCTTATACAGTACCCTCTGACACTTACAGCAAAATTCACCACCGTCACAGAAGTTGCATCAGTATGAGCCTACAGTCAGCCCATCGACGCCCATCACTATGCGCAAAACCGCAAACCATGAAAAGCTCAACCCTTAAGCGCTAAACACGAACCCCCCTAAACATCTAAACCCCATAAACCATGAAAAATCACCTGACCCTTAAACCTTCACCCCTGAACCCTAAACGCCACCTTAAAACCCCCGGTCCGGTGACCAGATTAAGGCCCAACGCTTGGTGGGCCAACGGCATTTGGGCCGCAGCAAGGATAGAAGAAATTAGCTATTCGTTTCTGGGGTTAAGGATCATGGTTTAGGTTATTGGGCCGCAAGGATCGCGAACTTATCTACTACTAGTCTTTAGGGTTGGGGTTGGGTTTGGGTTTGCCTAGCTACCAGTTTTTTTTTCCTGTTTTGCGGAGCATGGAGGGTTTTTGTTGCGGCTACCCCTCGTATCCGGGTTTCTTATAAGGGCTTTTACAGGGATATGAGGGCTTTATAGTGGCTACAATGAGGTGTGTATAGGCTTGTAAACCCTCTTCTAGATGAAGCTATGGTCACAGCATCTCTTGCTCTGTTCTGCATTACCCCAAGGGTCCAATATACTTTGGCCCTAAAGTACCTATATAGGGACTCTTAGGCCAAAGTATACATACTATATGGGCACATGGACCCTTAGGGATTATGTTATTTTACTTTTGACTCTGTGTGTGTGTGTGTCTGTCTGTCTCTGCCCCTTTCCTTGTTCGTCATGTTTGGAACTCAGCGTGTAAGCTCTCACCCACACACGGGTTATTTGTGCGCGTATGCATGTATGTATGTATGTATGTATGTATGTATGTGTGTGTGGATGGATGCAAATATGCCTGCATCATGCATGCATGCGTGTACGACTTACACACAGTTACGTTTACCAGCTTCTACATGTATTTGTCTGTATATTTACATACATAAGCATAACCTTAAACTCTAAACCCTAAACCCTAAACCATGCATGCACGCACTTTTGTGTATTGAGGTCCGGAGCCCGCCTGCGGCCCAGAGCAGGGCGGAGTGAGAGATGCGGCTTCGGAGTTCTCTTAGGGTTTAGGATTTTAGGGTTTATATAGGGTTTTAGGCTTTATAAAGGGTTTAATTAGGGTATTAAGGTTTCGGGTCTAGGGCTTAAGGTTTTGCGTTGTTGTGCGTTTAGGGCTGACGGTTTGGGGGTTGTGGGTTTGGCGTCTTGAGTTTAGGGTTTGGGGTTTAGGGTTAAGGGCTTATAGATTTTGGAGTTTGGGGTTGGAGGTTTAGGGTTCACGCTTTAGTGTCAGTGTGTTTTGAGGACTTTATGGTATTCTGAATGGGTGTGCGCATGTGTGCGCGTTGCAACATGATCCCAAGGGGTTTAGAGAGCTTTCAAGTTTGTCAGGCCTCACAGAGAATTCACTTGAGGCTTAAGGCTTAAGGGGTGGAGTTTGGACAGGCTGGAATGAAAGGATAACAGGATCCCGACATAGCTGGCAATGTCTGAAATGGTTCTATTGGGGTTTCTCTAGGGCTGTGGGGAAAAAAATAGGAGTCGGAATAGTTAGCAGTAGTATCTCCTTGTGGTCCCTATATCCAGAGCATTTCCAGGTGGGTAGTTACCGTTATAGGAGCCTTATAGAAGGTCTATATACCTTATAGAAGCCTTCTAGAAGCCTTATATACCCTATATACCCTAAACCCTAAACCCTGTATTTTCCTTTAACTATATCACTACCTAAAGCACTGGGGATTTGGGGTTCAGGCTTTAGGGTTTGTTTTTTTGGGGTTGCCCGATTACGAGGGCTTAGTCAATGGTTGCTCCTGTGGAACAGGAAGCGTTCACTTTGACAAGCCGGCAGCCCAGTGGAACATCGTGGTGCTGACCGGCGGGGCGAAGTATCAATTCGATAATTGGCCGTTTCATGGGGCACGAACAGCTGAAGAACGTGCAGTGACTGCTCCTGCCGCAAAGGCAGGGCCTACTCAACGATGCGGAGAAGCTTGATCCTTGCGTGGGCTGACCGTAGACTTGGACTGTGAAGAAGCTCGAATTCGCGGCCGCCCTTAGGTTCCCCCGAACCCCGAACCCTCAAGATTTTCAACCTTAAGCCCTATACCCTAAACCGGCGCTCGGCTGACATTCCAGGTTGTTCAGAGACTTGTGAGGTGTTGAAAGCTTCTTGTTCTGGGGTTCAGGATGATGTGGGAATGAGGAGCTCTTGGAGCTTAGAGGTTGGAGGATGTTGTGTTGTAACTTTACTGTTGTGAGGTTGTGGGTTTAGGGTTGAGGGTTTAGGGTTTTGGTAGATGCCAAAATAATTACCATTACTACTTACTAGTCGTCAGCGTTCTTTATTACGGTATACTAGAGATCGTTTTACTTATTCAGACCCCTTTACCACGTGGCATGTGCTTTTATGAGCATGTAATGAGGCTGCTTAGGCTTCATAGTTCGGGTTCAAAGGCCTTTTGTAGGTGTTTATATAAGAATATTAAGAAAATAGTTTCAGTAGTATATGCAAATACTATGCACCTACCTACCTGCCTACCTACCTACCTACCTACCTACCTACCTACCTACAGTACATACGTACATACCTACATACATACATGCACACACACATACATACATACGTACATAGATGTAATTTCGTGTTCGATACAGCTTTCCATATGGACTACATATGTATATACATATATATATATATACATATACATACAAATATTTATATATATATATACATACATACATGTGTGTGTAACAATATACATATGCACATACAGGCTTAATAGTTGGGGGTTTAGGGCTCGGAGCATACCTTGAAGAGCTTGCGAGCCTCTGAAGCAAGGGCTCGCACAAGCTGCGGGCTAGCCAGAGCTTCAACAGTTCAATTCCACCCCCAACCCTGAACCCAACAATCGCTGAACTTTAAAATTCCTAAACCTGGTAAGAACTACAAGCCCTACATCCAGACAGAATGTGATCTGACTGTTACACCAGAGTCCTGATTTTTTGCAGCTTGTCTTCCCTCTAAACCCTAAACCCCAAACCCCAAACCCCAAACCCTAAACCCTAAACCCTAAACCCAAACCCTAAACCCAAACCCTAACCCCAAACCCTAAACCCTAAACCCTAAAAACCCTAAACTCTTCATGCATTCAGGCCTGGATGCGGCACCTGAAGCCGCTGCACGTTTCGGAGGAGGAGGCAGGGCGATGTTTAGGGTTTAGGGTTTAGGGTTTAGGGCGATGCCTTGCAATTTTCAGGTATGTGGAGTTTTTTTGTGGGGTTTAGGGTTTAAGGTTTAGGGTTTAGTGTTTAGGGTTTTTGTCCTACCCTAAACGATAACCGGCAAGCCAGTGGACCTGTCAGGCCAAGAACTAGACACTGTTTATTGAGTTTAGGGCTTTTAGGGCCTTAGGGTCGAGGGCAGGTTAGAACGGAGCAGTCGCCGCAAAGTCTCGGAGTGCACGCGAAGCCGGCACACGAGCAGCACTTTGAATACAACGCTTCAGGAGAGGGATCAAACCACGCTTCAACGATTGGAGAAGTCTTAAAATCGAATACCCTAAGGGTCCAAACAATCATTATTTAAGGACTTTGGGGCCAAAAAAACATAAATAAGGACTACTTGGACCCTTAGGGATAATTAATAGGGTTTAGGGTTTAGGGAGTCTTATTCCCATATAGTCACCCTATATAGCTAGAGTAGGAGAACCCCCAAAACCCCTAGCGTTACCGAGGCTTCCGGCTAAGCCGCAACGTCCAGCCTCAGCCTAAATCCCAAACTTGATCGCTGTTTGGGGCTTCGGGCTTAGGCCGTTTAGGGGTTGAAGGTTTCGTTTTTTGGTTTAGGGTTTAGGGTTTAGGGTTTAGGGTTTAGGGGTTTAGGGGTTTAGGGTTTCGGACTTAGGCCGTTTAGGGGTTGAAGGTTTAGTTTTTTTGATTCAAAGAAGAGCTATTGCAACATATGTGGAAGAATTATGCAGCAGAGGCAATACTGGCAGTCATCCTGGAAGCCACAAGCAAATCAATAGTGTTGGTGGTGTTTCTGAACCAAAAACGTAGCTATTAATACAGCCGGGGTGGGGGGGGGAACCCAACTCCCGAAATCCAGGAACCTCCCTGACACGAAAATACAAGACGTTGACGTTGATGTTTTCGAAGGATTATCCATGAGTTCAGGGTTTCTGGAGTCCATATCTACTTCCATGTGTACTAGAGACCTGAAAGCCACACAAACCGTAATTGCCCCTAAGCCCCAAGGTCGTCACAAGACCCCAAACCATAGACCCTAAACCCGAGCGTCGCCACAACCCCGCCCGAAAAACAAAAACCCGAAACCCTACTCCCCTAAACTCAAAGCCCTAAACCCGTAGAAAAAGCCCTGAAGCACACACCAAACTCTCCCAAAGCCTAAGGTAGCTGCAAACCCAAAAGCCATCAACCCTAAAATCCCTGAAGCAGCCTAAACCCCTAAGCCCCAAGCCCAAACCCCTAAAACCCGAAAACCCTGAAACACGAAAACCCTGAAACCCCTAAACCCTAAACCCCAGGTTTGTGCTCCGACGGCTGCACCCGACTCCTCAGGCTCTGGCATCGTCACCGAGGCGCAGCTCTGGAGATCCGCGTTCTGAGGTTCGGTTTGGGCTTAGGACAGCCATAGGATGATAGGGTTTAGGGGTTTAGGGCTCTAGGGTTTAGGGTTTGGGGTTTAGGGTTTAGGGTGTAGGGTTCAGGGTGTAGGGGTGTATCATTCCGAGGTTCGATTCAGGGCTTAGGATGGCTATAGGATACTAGGGCTGATGAAAGAGATCCTGCATTACCCATAGTAAGGAACAGACCATAATTCCCACAGTTTAGGGTTCTTAAGGGTTATATCATCAACAGTAGGGCTTAAGGGTGAAGGCATGACAGTTTCAGGGTTTAGGGTTGAGAGCTTGTGTCTTCAGGCTTTGAATGACAAGCCATTCTCTGCCAGGTCACCCAGTGCAGGGTCTGGGACCGCAAACATCAGAAAGCCCTTAAACTTACAAGCGGTCCCAAAAGCTAGACCTGCCCAAACTGCAACATGGTGGCTTCAACCATCAGCACCTTCACCCACGACCACGACCACGACCACGACGAACCGCTACGACGTACCACCACGACGACCACTACAGCCACCACCACGACCACCACGATGAACACCGCGACGAACACCACGACGACCACAGCGACGACCACCGAGACCACGACCAAGCTGCCGCCGGCACCGCCGCCGGCGACGGCGGCGACCACGACCGTGACCGTGATCTTGACCACGACCACCACGACGACGACGACGTCGACGCGTGCGGCTGAGATGATACATGCCCGAAAACCTTGAGTACCTGTGCTTCAAGACTTTCAGAACAATCTGAGACAGACTAGCAGCTAAACCACAAGAAACATGATAATGACAGTGCCTCCCGCCTGAAGACCATTAGCTTTGTCTTTTCTAGGGGAGGCCAAACAAGCAGCAACAATTATGTTACCGATGCCATTTTGCAATCCTGTCGACTCCGTCACAAGCCGTTTGCAGTTGCATTTACACTGACGAGAGATTCAGTTACCGAAGACTTGTTTGGGCACCCCCAACACAACACAGCCCTCTTGGTCATAGGTTTATCCGAAGTCAGGGTCTTCATCATGTCGCTTACACTTGAGGTAAGCCTCATAAGTGGCAGGACTGTGTCGCTGCAGACACACGGGGACGAAACCCTGGAATCGCTGAGGGAGCGTGCGCAGAGAGCCCTGGGAGTTTGCAAAGGTCGACTCTTCAACTCCACTGGAAGTGTTCTTGATGGAGGAAGGCCGCTAAAGAAGTCCAGGCTGAAGTATGAGGAGCAGCTAACGTTGCAGATTCGGAGGGTCGATATATGTGGCGGAAGGAATGCTTTTTCTGCGATCTTGGGGGATGGCTCCGTCGTGACCTGGGGCGCTCCTTGCGATGGTGGTAACAGCAGTGCCGTCCGAGATCATTTAAAAAACGTGCGCAACATTCAGACAAACCACGTAGCCTGTGCTGCGATCCTGGCAGATGGCTCCGTCGTGGCCTGGGGCAATGCTGGTTTCGGTGGTGACAGCAGTGCTGTGCGAGATCAGCTGAAGAATGTGCAACAGATTCAAGCAACTACGGGTGCCTTTGCTGCGATCCTGGCAGATGGCTCCGTCGTGGCCTGGGGCAATGCTGGTTTCGGTGGTGACAGCAGTGCTCTGCGAGATCAGCTGAAGAATGTGCAACAGATTCAAGCAAATACGGGTGCCTTTGCTGCGATCCTGGCAGATGGCTCCGTCGTGACCTGGGGCTGGGCTGGCGAAGGTGGTAACAGCAGTGCCGTGCGAGATCAGCTGAAGAATGTGCAGCAGATTCAAGCATCTCGTAGGGCCTTTGCTGCGATCCGGGCAGATGGCTCCGTCGTGACATGGGGCAGGGCTATGTCAGGTGGTGACAGCAGTGCTGTGCGAGATCAGCTGAAAGATGTGCAGGAGATTCAAGCAACTGATGAGGCCTTTGCTGCGATCTTGGGGGATGGCTCCGTCGTGACCTGGGGCTATGCTGACGACGGTGGTGACAGCACTGCTGTGCGAGATCAGCTGAAGAATGTACAGCAGATTCAGGCATCCCGGGATGCCTTTGCTGCGATCCGGGCAGATGGCTCCGTCGTGACCTGGGGCTTTGCTGGCGACGGTGGTGACAGCAGTGCTGTGCGAGATCAGCTGAAGAATGTACAGCAGATTCAAGCAAATACGGGTGCCTTTGCTGCGATCCTGGCAGATGGCTCCGTCGTGACCTGGGGCAGTGCTGAGCGC
>CAJNJA010013479.1:0-12640 GCA_905231915.1 Symbiodinium necroappetens | reverse complement strand
CCTAAAGAACAATGGGATGACTGGGAGATGTGTTTGGTGCTGGATAAAGGCGGGGATGGTGCAGCTACTGCAAGGCTTTGTCAAGGGGGAGTCCAAGATTCCCGGATCTATAAGGCCGAAGTGGCCTACACCGAGAATGCAGAGAAGCTGCTCAACGACCTGACCTCGCCGTTATCTATTGTGCATACAATCAGCCCAGCAGAAGCAGCGAGACACCTGGAATGCTGGATTCCGGCGATCACTAAGGAAGCTAAGTCCTTGAGCATGCTGTTACCAAGGTGCAAGAGTCTGACGCAAGCGTGAGACAGGATATTGAGTCTGGTGCTGCACAGGTTATTCCGATGAAACTTGTGTTTACAGCGAAACCTCCTGATGTGGATGGTCAAGGCCTCTACAAACGCAAGGCACGGATCGTTATCTGCGGCAACCTCGCGACTCATAAGCCTGATGACGTTTTCGCCTCCACTGCCCCAGCGGAGGTGGTTAGGGCGGCGATTGCTTTGGCAACCCATTTTAACTGGGATCTTGGTATGATCGATATTGTGGCAGCTTTCCTTCAGACGCCGTTGCACGCCGTAAAGAATGCACCCAGGGTGTATGGTCGGCCGCCGAAGATCCTGGTGAGGGCCGGAATTTGCCAGCCCGGGGAACTTTGGTTGCTGACACATGCAGTGTATGGTTTGCAAGAATCACCCAGGCTATGGGGAAGCTACAGGGACCAACAGCTTGCGAACCTGTCGGTGGAGATTGATGGCAAGGAGGTGATCTTGACACAAGGGTGTGTGGAATCATCGTGGTGGCGGGTGCTGGAAAAGGACAGCCTAAAGCTCATCAGCATCCTCGTCGTGTACGTCGACGATATCCTACTTTGCGGTGATACAAAGACCGTGAAGGCGGTGGCGAATGCTATACAGCGGCTGTGGAATACTAGCCCCCTACAATTCGTTGAGGAAAAGGAGATCCGTTTCCTGGGTATAGAAATTGCTCGGGTTCCAGAAGGCTATTCCCTATCTCAGAGGGCTTACATTGAGGAGCTGCTGAGGATCCACAACACCTCAGAGCGGCGGAGAGACCTAGTACCTCTGTCGAAAGATGCGGCGAGCTTCTTGGCGACCGAGGAGGAGGCACCTCAATGTGAATCTGAGATTCGAGCGGCTCAGCAGATAGCCGGGGAATTATTATGGATAAGTCAGAGAACGCGGCCGGATATCTCGTTTGCTTGTTCTTTGGTGGGATCACTTGCGACCCGGGCTCCAAGGCGCGCAACCGAGATAGGGGAAAAGATTCTGGCATATCTCCAAAGAACGTGGGGCCGACGACTTATTTATGAAGGAAGGGGATCTACATTGTCGTGCTTTGTGGATGCATCCTTCGCCCCGGACGCTACGAGATCGCACACTGGATGGCTGGTACAGCTTGCTGGCAATACAATTGCGTGGCGTTCTTCAAGGCAAACGTGCATCACATTAAGCACCGCGGAATCGGAGTTGGAGGCGGCAACAGAGGGACTGGTGGCGTTACAAGGGATTCAAGCGGTGCTGATGGATATTGGAGTGGGCTATTACCGGATGCAGCTACATTCTGATAGCACCTCTGCTTTGGCTATAGCTCACGGTTCATGCAGCTGGAGAACAAGACATCTTCGGCTCAAGAGTGCATGGATTGGTGAACTGATCCAAAAGAACGTCATTGAGTTCAATCACTGTTGTGGAGATGTACAACCTGCAGACCTTCTTACAAAACCGTTGTCTTCGGCAAGAATAAGGGCCCTGAGCTTTCTGATGGGTTTGGTTGATGGAGATGATGTTGGGGACAACGAGAATGAGACGGTCGGGCAGAGCTCCAGCAGACACGACGGCAGCAGCAGTGCAGCGCACCCTAACCCGATCCCTAAGGTTCTAATTGCTCTTCTACTCTTGTCCCAAGCGACAACTGGAGAGGCAGTGCGTGAGGAACAGGTGGTGCTATACGGAAGTGGTGTCTCTGTGGACTATAGCTTGGTCACATGGATGGTGATCTGGCTATTGGCTTTGGCATGTTTAATCTTCTGGGAGGCTCTGAAGTGGTTGGTCTGGATCATTTATGACAAGGCAACCCCTGGGTCAAAGGGAAGAAGGTTGAAGAGATTGCAGAAGCTGAGAGATGCCACGACGGAAGCGATTCAGAGGGAAATCAACCAGCGTACAGGCGGCAGGTTTGAGCAGAGGGCAAGAGACTCTTCTATTCCTCCTGGGCTACAACGAGAAGATCCTCTTCGACAACAAGAGAATTCGAATCGGGCGTCCAAGAATGCTAGAGGTTCGACCAGCATGCTTCCAGAGGAGAGGGACATGCTATTGAGGAAGCTAGCCAGGGGAGTGAAGGAGACTGCAGATCAAGGCGTTCAAACTTCTGTATTTTCGCCGGTGCCATCCCCGGGAGTTCGCGTCATCCTTCGATACGTGCATGAGCCTCAAGGCGAGACGTTCTATGTGCCGGACAACGAATGCTACCATGTGTATGAGGATTGCTATGCGTTTCGGCACAGGGGCACTCGAGAGAAAGTGCAACGACGTAGGATTTGTCAGTTCTGTTTGAATAGAGCATCTGATGATCCAGACAAGACACCGGACTATGACAGAGACCTTGAAAGGGCTCGTGAATATGAAAGAATTTTTGAGACGACCCTGCATTCCTCGGGCCAATCCTCAAGAGTGTCCCATAGCTGACGCTTGGTCCAAGGAGGAGTGTAGATGGTGATGAAAGGTCATGCAGGGCAGTACAGCTTTATGCCATGCTTTTGTGACTGCTTTTATGGCCCACAGGGAAGGCTGCGGAACCAGGAACCCTTGGGTCACTCAGTAGTTTTGTCAACAGCTTCTAAACACTAGAAGTGTAGCAAAGCATCCAAAGGTCTATCTTCTGTACAACCTATAGACCGATGCTAAGCAGTAAGCTTTGTTGTTGCGTGGAAAAAGATTGCAAGTCGAGCGTAGAACGCGATCCATGGCATCTGCTTTGTGAGCTGCTGTCAGTAAGAGGTCCAGGCGTTCTTGATTTATGGTTACCCTACTTATACCCCCCGTTATAACTACCCATGAACCCCCAAGCACGTGGAAGCAGACGAACCTTGAGCCCTTTTCCCCAACTGAGCATCCCTAAGGCCACATACCCGAAACCCCTCACTCTGAACTCCCATACCTTAGGCCCCAAACCCCCTAGAACCCTATATCCCCTGTTTGAGGGACTTCATCAAATGAGAAGTCGCCTCGACTTTCTTAGCCTCTAGCTCCCGAGCCCGAGTCGGGAACTCTGAGCTAAGCCCTAAAACGCCCCCGAAGTTCCTTGTTGGGGTTTCTGGAACTCTGTCTGAGGGACTACACTCGGCCTAAACCCTTAAGCCCTTTTGCGGCTTAGGGTTTAAGGAAGCCTAAACCTAAACCCTAAAGCCTAAAGCCTAAAGCCTAAACCCCTTTTAAGGGGAACCCATGAGGGTCCATACCCGGAATCCCGAAACTCTAGCACCCCTGGGATGCTGAACTTCACCCTGAGCTTGTGACTTAAAAAACCCATGGGCCATTGCCAGCCGTTTGGAGGCTCAAACCTTGAGATCCCTGTGGGCCCCGTATCAAAGCCTACTGAACCTTAATGATATAAGGTTTAGCGTTTAGGGCCCCCTATTACAGCCTACTGAACCGTAGTAGTTTAGGGTTTAGGCCACTCTCCCGCTCCCCCTGAATCACCAGCATTCCCCTTAGGGTCCAAGAGCGCTCAAGGTGGCCAAATACGAAGCCTTTGGAGACAAAAAACATGCAAACCCCGTCAGCCCCACACCCCGACAGCCTGAACTCTTGTGGCATCCTCTGACTAGCGGGACCCATGTAAGTATATTATACGTAATTGTATACATAGACATACATTCGTACATGTATATAGACAGCTGTGTATAGAAACAAAACTATCTATACTCGCGACATTGGGCTTCACGGGTGTCTCAGCTTTGCCCCGGCATTGGCCACGGGATATGTTGGCTTTGTCGGAGGCCTGGTCAGTTCGCTTCCGGGTTTAGGGCGTGGGGGTTTAAGGCTTCCAGGGTTTAGGGTTTTAGGGTTCGGGGTGTGGGTTTTTTGCTTTATCATGCCATAGCATCTACAACATTAAGGTGTTGGGGCGCAGTTTTGGGGGGTTTCAACCGAGGTCTGTGGGCCACATTTCTTCGGATACCAGAAGCCCTTCTTGAAGCTTGCAGGATCACGGTGCTTAGTGCGCACTGACGAGGGTCACCCCAGCAAAGGGTATGTCTAACCCGAGTGGGCAACCGAATCAAGCACACCTGAGAGTAAGTCAACATCCGGTTTGAGTTGTTAGGTTTGTTTAGACTCTGATTGATTGCTTTAACAGCTAGGGATAGCTAGGATTTTTCGGTTTATAGACGGACCAACACATGATCAACAAGCAGAGGTGGTCTTGTTTTGATGAGGGCTTTTGGGCTGCCATGATTCGAGATCCTGATGAGCCGAGAGACGTGAACTACATGGGAAACAGTGAAAACTGGTGCAACAAAGGAAGGTGCCCAAGAGTCCCAAGAGCCTCTTGTCCCAAAGGCTCCATGCATAGTATATACTTAGGCTTTAAAGGGGTTCCTATATAGGTACTTTACGGTCTAAGTATATACTATATAGGTACATGGAGCCTTTGGGTGTGGGCAAGGTTTGAAGAAGTACTAGTACGTTTGTGACTACAAGTAGTGTGTTACGTTGCAGGCTGACCAAATGTTCCCGGTTCAAGATGCATGTCACTATGGCTTCAGGAGCTCGTAAGCCCTACAACGGCCGTCTGCCGAAAGCCGCTAGCTGCGCAGACAGCAGTAGCGTTTGATTTCATGCTGGATGCTTAGCGTATCACAAGAGGGCAGCAATTGTACCCATAGGCTCCTAAGTAGTTCCTTTTTATGGTTCATATTCAGAATCCTATAAGGTAATCCCAAAAAGGAACTACTAAGGAGCCTATGGGGGTAAGTCCCAATTTTCGTTTTGCCTTGAATCCTGTCGCGCTGACCTTCAAGAGCCCAGGGGTCTTCAAGCTTTGCCACCTTGCAAGCGAAAGACAACTGTAGTAGCAAGATAGCAGGGATATAGAGGGACAGCCCAATGCTTGAGGCCATTACGCCGATCGGATGTATAGTTAGAGCAACTTAAGTGTAGGACTACTATGCCTCCCAGCGAGACCCTAGAACCGAAGCCGAACGCAACGGACCGAAGCTGCTCTTCAGGGTCTACGCGTGGCTGCGCAGGCGGGGTGCGGTTCAAGTTTCGTCCTAAACCCCGACGAAGGGGATTTTTCGATACCGTTGGGATGCAGAGAAGAGTTGCATGGCCCCTGCGCAAGGATGACATGCACAAACCGAGAAGTGTCTCAAAACCCCAAGCGCGAAAAACAAAAAAGGCCGAGACCCCGAGCTGTAGCGCCAGAGCTGAGGGGGGATGGACTTCCGTGTATGAGGGTCTGTTTAGGGTGTATAGGGGTTTAGGCTTCCCTGAACCCTAAAGCCACTTAGGGTCTAAAGAGCCGGATTTTGGAAGGCCCTCAGGGTCGAAGGTGGGGCTCCGTTTCGGGTTTCGGGGGATTTGGGTTTAGGGAGTTTATGGTGGTTTGGGTTTTGGGTTTAGGTCTAGGGTTCTGGGTTTGGGTTTGAGTTTTGGCTTCGCTCGCGTTTCGGGAAGTTCGGAGTCTGGAGTTTATCGGGCTCGCGGGCGAAGGAATGGAAGCTGTTGACTTGGGGTTTGGGGTTTAGATTAGCTCATAGGCATGGTTCTCCTGACTTGGGATCCGAATATTCTGGCTCGAAAAGAAGCAGGGCATTTTCGTTAGGGGCTTACATCCTCGACATTTCCATTCTCTTCACAGTAGTAGGAACAGTGCTGTAAATGCCGGTCGGTGTGACTGTAACAGTGACCGTCATCAACCCTGTAGACCCCAAACCCTAAACCTAAAAACTAACCCTCAAAGCCTCAGGAGGAGCTAGTCCGAAGATTGCCTCGACTGCTGCCTCTCGATCCTGGCAAGAGGGAGGAGTTCGAAAGCTTAGGGATTAGGGTTTAGGGATGTCACGCCCCTCACAGTGCACCGGCCCGCTTTTAGGGGTTTCGATCACGTTTCGGGAGGCGTTTTGATGTTTTCAGAGTACTCCAAGTCGGTTTGAGGACCGATTTCCTTTCAGACTCTTCGCGGCCGCCAACATCCTCGCAGTAGTCCCCTGCCGTATCCCTTGCTGTAACGATGTTTTAGCTGGAAGCCATGCCTGAAGTCCCCCAAGCTGCCGGACTCATGGCATCCCAGAGACTCCAAAACCCCTTAATTCAGGAATATTCCTTAAACAACAATAGGACCCCTAATATGATTTAAGGTTTCTTCCTTAATCAAAGGATTTTGGAGCCTCTGGGATGTTTTCCATTACCCTGGGGCTCCAAATAGGCCAAAGTAGGTCCTATTTATAGACTTTAGGCCCCAAAGTAGGTACCATTTGCATACTTGGAGCCCTCGGGGTATGGATAGTGCCAGGATCTCGTCCGTCAACAGGAGCACGGAGCTTCACGGGCCGGAAGTTCCTTTTCTGTAGTGAAGTAGAGGCAGCCGTACATCCCCAGCCATGCACTTATATCCGAATATAGGGGCCTTAATAATTAGAATAGGGTTTTGAGGCTCAATATACTGTGATTTTAAGAAGGAGCCCCCGAAATAGTATTGGTAATCATTTAGGCCTCTACATTACGCCCCAAAGAGAAGCTTTGTGCCTGTCGGGGTTGGTCGTTTCAGGGTTCGGGTTGCCAAATCGGTACATACTCGACATCCTTGAAGCTGTCATGCCGAAGGAAGCCAATCGTCAACAACCCTTTCAAGAACAGCATACAACTTACACACTTTATCTGCGATCGTTGTTACGAGCTGACAACTCATACAGCTAGCGATACAAGTGACAGTGTTACTAGCATTACTGCCAGGCCATGCTTGGCACTGTGATTTTCCTACTGTGCGTGAAAAAACGTTCTCAAACCGTCGGCTGCGAAATTCAGTATTGACCTTCCATGTAGGCTCAGCGAATCATGGTCATAGCGTCCAGGTTTGCGGCAGTTGATGGCTTTCCCCTGGCAGATGGGCAGGAGGCTGGCTCAGGGTGTTCGGTGTACTGCAAAACAGGGTTGACGGGGTTGAGGGTTGGTAGGAGCGGACTGGGGAAAGAGTTTGCGGGACGGGAACAGCCCCAGACCTTGCAAGAGACTAGCAAAGTAATCATGGTATACCCCTCAAACAATCAGTGATGAGTTCGGTCCACAGACCTTGGTCTTGCTGGGGGTGATACAATCCCCTGAACCCTGCAAACTCCTACGAAACCTTTCTCTAGCCACCGTTGCAAGGCTCTCCCAACTCCTATAAAATCCTAGTAGAGCCCATAAGCACCGCAAACACTAAGCCCTAAAGCCTGTACCGTACATCTTAAACTGATAGGCGGGCCGGCGCGTCGCAGTCGTCGCGGTGCGCAGCCTTTCCGCTGTGACCCGGACGGCAACGTCTCTTTGCGGACAAGGTCTTACATATGGCAACCGTAAACCACGAAACTTTAAACTCCTAAACTCATGGTTTAGTCGCCTTCAATGTGTTAGCCAGAAAATACAGGGGCTCCGCTTACTCTTTGTTGTTTTTTTTGCTGCTTCTATTGTTCAGCCAACGTTTTCTTCTTCTCGCGGCCGGAGCAACCAGTGACCTTCACCCTGACGCCTTTACCCGGCCCTTCATTCACTGCTCAGGCCGAGCGATTGGATGCCAATGTCAACTTCATGCTGGAGGATGCCCTGAAAATTGGACCCCTGCAAAAGCGGCAGACATTGAGCATGGAAGGTTTGAGTGTGAAATCTCTCTCTCTCTCTCTCTTCCTCTATGCAGGTAGCTCTAACATGCAAAGAGTCCTATGAGCCGATAGATGCCTATCGAGTGGCTTACGGTTCCCTGAACCCGATGTAAACATTAAAGTACCTCAGACTCAACAACCTGCCGTATAGGTACTTCTTGCCAGCCCCTGGAAGGAACTCGCTCGTGGCAAACATCGGCCCCCGCGGCAGCTGGAGGCCTATGGTGGCGGCCGCAATGTGTAAATTCCTAGACCCTAAACCCTAGAACCTACACCGTAACCACAAGACCCTCAAGACGAAGAGGACCGTGAAAGTATTCTGGGCCTCGCTGCCTTACTCTTCCGCCTTACATGCCTTATATCTCTTCGAAGATACCTTAGGCTGGCACATAGGTGCAAAACAATGACGATCTTTATCGACCCCGCAAGATTGCACCATGCATCCTGCCTATTCAAGCCTCTGGGGCTTCTTGGGGCTGTGCCTGGGACTGCTGGCGTGCCACAAATAATTTCCTGTAGTCCCGAATCTTAGTCTTAAAGACCCTTTGAGCTTTAATTCTGTCTGACTTCAAGGAGCCTATAGAGCTTAAACCCTACACCCGACACCCTACATTACCTATATGCAGCATAATGCAGCATAGACCTTTCTACCGTTACCTGGGTGACTGCTTGGAGTAGTCGGGTGGCTTCGGGTTTTCTCTGGGACTGCTTGATGCGAGGAAGGTCAAGGAGGTGGTGGTTGTGTAGCTTAGCGATCCGAATACCTATAGTATAGCAACTAGTCGCTAAAAAAGCCCTCTACACAGTCAGGTAACAACTATATATGTCTTTTTCTTTCGTGAGGCTGAGAGTCCGAGTCGAACGCGCCTATTGTTTGAGAATGAATTCTGGGATTCCGCGGGTGTTTGTATGCGCTAGCGCCGATTTACGGCAACCGCGCAGAAATCAGACATTCCCGTGGGGTGCGCGAGGAGCCTAACCCGGCTGCTACGAGAGCCCAAAGCCGTATCCCCAGCGCTCAAAACTCAAACATGCGAAGCCTAGAACATAGCATCAGCTAAAATGCAAACAGATACAAACAAGGGTTCTACTATGCTCAGCAGAACCCGGTAAGACCGGCTACCAAGCAAGACAGTCCTGAGCCTATTCCTCCAGGGGCCGGGGGAGGCAAACTACAAGACCAAACCCCACATGGTTGCTTTAAATAAGCGATGCCCGCTCCGACATGCGTGACATGTACAGCGACAGCGTATGTACAGACAAGCATGCCGAGCAAACAATGAACAAGAGATCAGTACGAAGGGAACTGCAGCGATTGTCGCTCCGCAGGTCAACCCAGGTAGCGCGGTCGTTTAAGCAAAGTGGCAAAGTTGATGACTCCCACAATGCACTGAGAAACAAGACACAAGCATCCGAGCTTATTAATCTTAGCAAGGGTCACCTTTTCTAGGAAACTCTTGCTCCACAAGGGCCTCGACGGTCATCTTACCATCCGTCCAGAGATCGGTGAAGCGATCTTCCACAATGTTCTTCAAGCCTCCAGTCGGAGCGACGATGAACCGCCTTCCCGAGCGCATAGCCTCCAACAGCACATGTCCACATGGCTCCCACCTGGTAGCAACGTGTAGTCGCCTCCGGCGAGCAGAGCAAAACACTCCACTACCTTCCAGCTTGCCTAAAGCAGCCACGACTCTGGTATGGGCCACGAAACCAGTGGTTCCAACGCCAACCACCACCATTTGCAGTTCAGCGTCGTCCGGCACTTCCATCAGCACATCAAGGAGGAAGCCACTGCCCATCTCGGCGACCAACTTGTTGTAACCCTCTCTTGATTGCGTCTTCTGCCGCAGCTGCTGTGAACGGTCCACAAGTCCTCTTGGCCTCGCCACCCGTGCAGAATCCTGCGCAGTGGCCCATCTTGAAGAGGACGTCCACCTCCACACACTCGGAATCTACCGTCTCATGACCTCCTGGATGCATATGTTCATCTGCGGCCCATGGCGTGCCCATTCTCGAGGGGCACTGGGGTCCCTGGCTATTAGCCCCCGCTGCTGGGGAGTTTGATCCCGGACCCTACATATATATAATATAATAAAAAAAGTCATAGTCTTTACAGAAAGTATAGCATTCCCTCGCTTCATTGCCCATTTTGCCCCAAAGCCACGCCATGAAGCAAGCCACTCCCTCCCTGCGTTACCCGCCACAAAACCGCAGAATTTCTAGTAAATCGGATGTAGTAGAGTTCAGGCCCTCATGTTTAGGTGTTGGGACAAGGTAGATATTCGGCTCCTTGACTGGGTATTAGGATGTAATTTAGGATTTATTGTCAACGCTTACAAGTCTTCGAATGCCCGCTTCTGTTTTTGTCTTTACCTTTCTGGTGCCTTTTGCGAGCCAGCCCTGGGACAACTGCTGCCCGAAGCTGTAAACGTAAGCTCGAAAGGCCCTAAGCCCAAGACTAAAAGCGCTTTCCGCCTAAACCCTATACCCTCAAAGGAGCCCTAAACCCTATACCCTTGTCAGGAACCCTAAACCCTATACACCCTTAAAGGAACCAGATCTTCCCTTACATCACAGAGGAAACCTTCGACCCAATGCTCTCGAAAGAAAAACAGCAATCACTGAAGCTTGAAGCCTTGTCAACCCGAAGCCTTACACCTCATAAGTTCATATGGGTAGTTCTTTAAATTAGGGTCCCTTTTAGGGTCCTTGGGCTTGGGGGTTTAGGGTTTAGGGTTCAGGGTTCAGGGTTCAGAGTTCAGGGTTTAGGGTTCAGGGTTTGGGGTTCAGGGTTTGGGGTTTAGGGTTTAGGGCTTAGGGAGTTTAGGGCTGTGGGGAATCGGAGGCACCTTCCCTAAACCCCAAGCCGATTCGGATGTACGGAAAGATGGGCCGCATCCCCTAAACCCTAAACCGTGGCTCTGCAGAATATAAACTGAATCGCTTACTGGCTTTGTTTTATGACAGCGGTTGTTGAAGGTTCAGGGTCTAGGGCTTTAGGCCTGAGGCTCCCCTGGATCCTTGAACCCTAACCCCAAAACTGAACGCTGGAGACCGTAAACACCGGATCCGAACTCAGCCCCAAATCCTGAACCACTAAACCCTAAAGCCCTAAACGCTAAACCAATCCCCATGTCCTGACGCCAGAATTCCAAAATCACGGAAAACCGACCAACTACAAGGGCCTTACGCCTGAAACCCCCAAAGCCCCTAAAGCCCTCCAAAACCCCCTAGAACCCCCTCTTTTTTATAGCTAAGGGTGCCGTACTATATTGGGGACCTAACAAGGGACCCTTCTTTAGAGAACTACCCAGATTGCGTAAAGTCTTAAAGCTCCACAGTGCCAGCGAAGTTTCTGGGCCTTTTGACCAGGCCAGGCAGCTTCGCTTTGAGGTCTCCTCCGCAAGTAAGGCGGCCAGCCACGAACACAGAGGGGTTGGTTTTGGGCTTGGGGCTCCACTTGCGGGTCTGCTTCGCTACCTACCTCACAAAAAGTTGGGCACCGTGGCAATTAAAGAATATGGTTTTGTGGTATCTCAAGATTTAACCGAGTAAGAATTTTAGAATACATAAGGCATACATCAAATCGGGTTTTGGAGTTGTTGCCTATATAATGCATCTTCGTCATGGGCTCCATTTGGGGATTAGAGAGGCGCTTGGCCCAAGCTCGAAACCCGAAGCCCTAAACCCGAAACCCTAAACCCCAACCCTAAACAACCCGAAGTCCACAAACCTGACGAGAGCCCGTTGTGTCGGGGATTAGCCGTTTGGGGGTGGTGCAACAGGAAGGATCTGGGGCCTCAGGGTTGTGGAGTTCCGGTATGCGGTATTCGCTTTCAATGAAACATGACGCTCTACACCGATACAGAACGTGTCGATTGCAACATGAAGGTTTCAGCCCTCTTAAAAAAGACTCGGTGCTCTTGCTGAGATCTTATTTGGCACATTTTCAGGAGCGAGTTGCCACGGCTCTCTTCTAGCTCTACACCCGGGGTCTGAACATAAGCACCCTTACTCGTAGATTTGCTGTTTCGGCCTGGAGAAAGTTGGAGTTTTGAGCAACGCCGCATGGTCGTATCTTAGGACGAATCTTCGTTGGAGCTGACGGTAGCCGCCTCAGACCCGTTCACGCTGGCGAGCACCTGCACAACAGGGCCTGTGGGGTTTGCAAGGCGCAGGCTTCAGGAATGTTCTTCCGTGTGCTAAAGCTGCTAAAACTTATACATCTATGCGCATGTCTCGGAAGCGATCCTTTTATCGATCTATCTAGGCCTTACCCATCCATCGATCTCTCTTTGTGCTTCTCTTTCTATTTGCTACTGGCCACCGGTGTGTTTGTCCATCTATTTGTCCATCACTATCTATCCACCGATCAAGCGACTTATCTATCGGTCTATCGATCTGTGAATCCATGTATCCGCCTGTCGAGCTGTCGATGTTTCTATCGATCCATATCTATAGGTAGCGATTTTGCCATCTGGCTCTCTGTCCTTTCCCTTGCAAAAGGTTAAAGATCTTCGATCATTAAAAATTTGACGGCTCGCTCTGTTGCGTCCGAAGTCAATCAAAACACACAGGATGGTTTTTGAGTACTGTACGGATAGCACAGCCCTAAACCCTAAACCCTGAACCCCCCAACCCTAAACCCTAAACCCTAAACCCTAAACCCTAAGCCCTAAACCCTAAACCCTTAACCCTAAACCCCCTCCCCCCGCAGTTTTTCCACAGCTTCCTGGCTCCCAAGGCGAGCGGCGG